>SCDY01000872.1:0-49706 GCA_004143825.1 Drosophila micromelanica | reverse complement strand
TGAGACCTATCCCTATATGGGAGCACTAGGGTATATATTCCAAAATTTGTTACATGAATTTGGATCAAAAATTGTATTTTTAGACTGAATTGTAGAATTTATCTGGACAAAGAACCATGAACAAAAGACCATACTTATGAAAATCGGTCGAGATTCGCAACTGAAGCTGTGTGTCCCAGGTTTGATTCCCGGCGTGGCAGATTCCATTTTTTGTTGGTGATTGAAAGTTACATTTGTTTTTTTTTAATTTTTAACTTCTTATCTCGTAGTCGGAAGGTCCCGACTAGAGCAAACTTACTTGTTTAGTTATACAAATAGTGTATTGGCGGTGTTAATTTTTTTTGCTTATAACATGTTGTAAATAGCAAAATTCTTTTTCCGTTTTAATAGCGACTAATACAAATCCTTTTTTGATTACCGCTTTTCGCTGCATTTTTATTCTAAAACAAGACTTTCAAAGCGTACCCATATTGAAGGACTAGTTATAATCATGTGCTACCGTTACATTACCAGTTTTTAACACAAATCATTTTAAGCGCATACCCCTCCCCTCCCCTCCCCTACCCTACCCTGCCCTCGACCTGACCATTGGGTTACATTTGTAATGCGCCCGAAATTAACGCCACTAAGTCGCCGTCTACTTGGTCGTTGTCGGCGCATTAAAACTGAAACGCATTTCAACAATGGCCAACACATTTGTAGACTGAGTCTGAATGTGAATCCGAATCTGAATCCATTGTATTATGGCTGTGCTCAATCCCGAGCTTGGACAATTGGCAATTTGAAATAAGCGCCAAAAATGCGGTCCAACGGTCCCACCCTGAGTATTTTCAAAACTCAAACTCGAAACTCGACCATCTAATCAGTCTGTCCGGCAGTTATAGATTTTCACACTTTCGTGACCCCTGCGGTGCAGTGCCGCCAACACAGGACCAAATGCGGATTTCGGATTTCGTCGCCCGGGGGTTGGGCCATTGGTGGCCATTGGCCATTGGCCATTGGAAATCGAGAGCGCACGTCGCCGTCGCCGTCGCCGGCGCTGACCCCTTGTCAGCATCAGGCAGCAGGATCGACAGAGGTTAAAATTAATGCGAAAACTGTGAATATGTCACGGAAATTGCGTGAATTCGGGGTCACGCATAAGACGCAGCTTCAAGGAGGCCCCGGTTCATAGGGGTGGCTAGGGGCACAGGCCAGGACAGGGGTCGGGGCAGAGGGCAGCGCCTGCAATTTTCAAATTTATTGCTGCACAAACAAAAATGCACGAAATTGTAACAATTTTGAAAACTCAAAAAGGATTTTTTGTTTTGTCGCATTTTCCCATTGTTTTGCATGTTGAGAAATGGTTTCTGGCTCTAAATCCGAATGACCATTCGCACGGCCTGCGGCTGACCCCTCGCTCCTAGCCTGACCTTTTTCGTCTTGATTCAAAATAGTTGGCACATTTAAATAATTTTTCATTGCCCATAGAATGGAGTTGACAATGGTCATCAGCGATTTCCATTTCAAATGGCATTTAATTGTTGACCCCTGGACCAAAATTGTCGGCGAGTTTTATGACTGAAATGTAACGGATTTTTGCCAATGCCAAATTAAAAACTGTAGCAAAGCAGCAGCTGCTCTAACGAATTGGCAAATATTACCATTGCACACAAATACATCAAATTTAATGGATTTTAAAGGAAAATTCCTCACAATATATCTTAAAGAGTATCGTTGCTATTCCCTCTGATGATCAAAGAGATTAGCTAAATGGCCTGCTCCACCAGTTGACCCTTCCCCCCTTAAAACTCCCTTAACAATATGTCGCTAATGGCCAACGTTGGCAGCCATTTTGTACCGTTAGAGTAAGCCGGAAAGCGCAGCACACATGTGAATAAAAAATTGAACTGCTTACGAAAAGTATGCGAGCCTATTAGACACAGTCGCAAAGTGGGACGACGGGCTCTTATACATGGCCAAAAGCCTATGCCAAAAGTTGAATTAGATATGCCTGCCAGGTTGCCGGCCCCAGAACAAAGGTATAAAACGTAAGCAAAAGCAAAGCAAAGGCGGCATATTTTATTTTCGCTGGAATGACTGATATAAAATACTTACAATTATTTACAGTTGGCAGCACCGAAAGCTGAATGCCCTATGCCAAAAGAAATTTGAAAATAAAGTGGATAAATTGCAAATCAAAAATCTTCAATTAATCAATTGAATTTCATGAAATATTTATTACAACTAAAAACATGGCGTCTGTAATATTTAATGTTACATATTGTATTGAAATACATTTATTGAAATACATTTATTGAAAGTATTGAAAAAAAATTTAAAAGCTTTTATTCAACCTTGAACATTTTTATTGCTAAATATGACTTTGTTTATGTTTATGTTCGAACAGGCTTATTATATAATTTTTTATTGCCTTATACTTTGGAATAAACTAGAAATTTTTTCAACTATTTATTTATTTTGAAGCTTATCATTGATTACAAAATTATAGTTATTTAATATGTAAAACATAAAGAAGCAAGAACAGAAATTTTAAAACAAAATAAAACGAAAATTTTTATTTATAACTTAAAAAAACATGTTTGTAAGAGAAAAATTTATTAATATTTTATATAAAACTTTCAGAGATCAATTCATTAATGTTATTTACTTTTTATAAATTGACTGTCGCAAAAAAATTAAAATGAATTTTCCTTCAACAACTCATTGTTGATACGTTTTTCAGCGTTTGTTGCATTAGATATCCTATAACGAACAAACAATGTGTACACATACTCTAACATTGGGAATTAACAGGAGGCGATGCTTAGATCCTTGGCATTGCCCGTTACTTGGTTACATGGAGTCGGAACTCACCGTATGTACTATGACTATAAACACCACTGTCATTTATTTTCGTATTATCATAATGAGTACTCGTATATTTTTATGTGAATTTCTTGCTTTTTGCACCAAGCCCCACCAACCCCCTGCCACGCCTCGTTCATGTGTCACACACCCGCCTCATGTTTCGGCGAGTGTGTGTGAGTGGGTGTGTGGGTGTGTGAGTGTGTGTAAAAAAAGAAGAAAGACGAAAATAAGCAAAAATAAGAGTAAAATCCAAAAACAGCACTCGCATTCGCATTTGCTTGTTGTTAAATTATCACCCAAGACAGCAGCCACCCCACCCCACCCTCCCCTGCCTCGAATGGCTATTTGTGCGGCCAGCAACCACCCCCACACACACACACACAAACGCACACACAAATCTCACGTCGAGCATTCGAATTGTTGGCAGCACATTTGTTCCTTTTTTCTCTCTTCAATAGACCGTTATGGGTTTCTTTTTGGATGCCAGGAAAGGTTGAGGAAAAATTACTTTTAGTCAGCCTTCAGGCTTCGATCAAAGCTGAAAAAATTCGATGCACTGCTTTTGATTTTCGTTTCCAAATTTACTTTTTAAAGCCTGAAAGGAAATGCAAAATGAAGTCCGCAAATATCCCAGGAACCTAGCTTTCTGTAACTTAAGACCGAAGCTTGAGACTAAAAAAAACAATTAACAAAACAAACAACAAATTTTTCGTTTAAAGTAATTTAAATAAAAATAAAAAAAATATATTTTTTTTCGAATTTATAAGCACTATTAAAAGCAAGCTCTTAAGAAAATAAAAGTTTCTTGATCTATAGTCCAAAAATAAAATTAACTTAATCATTCAGTGTACTCTCCCCCAATCTTTGGAACATCTTATCGTCGCTTATTTTTAAAACTCTCGAATTGACATCTAACTATTTGAGCGCAGTTGAATTTGCCAATGTTTATGCTACGTATGCAAATAAATCGAGATGAGATTTATTAAAAAATATTTGAATTGTGGAAACTGTTTGCTTGAACAACTGATAAAAACATTGACTTTTGTTTGCCATTGCGGTCATTGTACTTTTTGTAGTTTCCAATTGTCTTTCGTTCGCTATGGAAATTTTTCGGGGTAAATACAAAAAGTCAACATTTACAATTGGTTTTCTAGTTTGATTTGAAACTAAAGACAACAGCTTAATGCTTGAGATAGGCCCTTCGAGAGAGTAGATAGCTAGTCACTAAATATTAATGTTATTAATTATTAAATAATTTCATTATTTTTCTGTTCAAATAAATTTTTAAAATTTTCAATTTTTTCATCCCTGATAATGACTATAATTTCATTATTATATTAAGTGAAAAAATTATTTATGTTTTCTCTTTATATTGACGTTTAAACCAGAAATTTATTGTATTTGCATTTATTTTGTTGTACTTTAATAAGCTCGTACCTTTATGGAAAACATAATATTTTGTTGTTCCTATATTATACATTAGTCCGAAGTTGCTTATATCTTGAAATAAAACATTTTATTCCATAGTAATACAATAATATAATATACAAATAATACATTATAAACCAAGCTAGGAACACAGCAAAATATATATTTAGAAGTATTTATTTTTGTCAAATGAGATATTTCCCATTAATTGATCCCATGCAATATCGAAGTTACTGTTGTGTGGAGAGTGTTTTTCCCATTTTGGTGGCTGCTTTTTCATTTTATATAGTTTCAGTACTTCTGCCTCATAAAAACCCATCAACCATTCCACACATTCACATTTACTAACAGCAGCCAATAACATTTTATGGCGCACGCCATTTCTATGTGCCACATACATTCAAAAAAACAAAAAAAAAACACGCACACACACAAACACACACACACATACACACACTGGGCCATGCGATCAACGAGTGCAAAAAGAGAAAATCCAGCAGAAAAACTAATTCCACATAATGGCCAATCTACATAAAAAAATCGCTCGACATGTAAACCGAAAATCGATGAGAGGAATGGAAGTGGAGTAGCAGCAGCAGCAGCAGCAGCAGCATCAGCATCAGCAGCAGCAGCATCAGCAACGAACGCCTGAGTCACAAAAATGCCACCCCGCATAAATTTGCAAATAATGAAATGGTAAAAAAAAAACACTCCATACACAAACAAAAACACACAGGCACGCACACACATACACACACATACACACACACACACACACACACGGTTCGCCAAGGGGCGAGTGGCGAATAAAGTTCCAAATCATGAAGCATACAAAATGAAAATCCACCCTCGAAAAAAGTTGCCACGTTTTTTCCTCTTTTTTTTCCTCGTTTTTGGGGAAAAAAGAAGAAAGCAAAAAGCATTGTGTGCGCGTGTGTGTGTGTGTGTGTGTGTGTACGTGTGGGTGGTTGGTTACTTGGTTGCTTGTTTCGCTTTCGCTTTGTTTGCAAAACAATCAAAAGCGAACGATTCGTCTACGACGCCACAGCCACTCTCCTCCAGCTTCCCTCTCACTCCAGTCCAGCTGCTCAGGCTGCTCCTAATACTCCTGCTCGGTGGAGCGTGGACCATGGCGCACATGTCCTGCGCCTGCCGCGACATTTCCCGTTGTTGATATTGTTGGCGACATTAAATGTAGCTAAGAGTTTTTGTTTTCTATACCCTGTAATATGATAACAAGCAGGCAATTATAAGCTTATGTTAAACTGTAGATCTTTTTTTATACAGGTTTGTGGGTCTTAAGTTCCGAATTGAGAAACACGAACTATAAAAATAAACATGTATATTTGGATCGATTTTATTAGATATGTTTACAAATCCTTTACGCTTTTCGATTTCAATTTTTTTACATTGTGTATCTTTGTTCATAATAAATAACAAAAATATATAAATTAATAATTACGGTATCACATGATCAAACTACCCACAAAACGTATTTTAACTGACTTTTTTCTGCCATTTGGCAAACCAATTTCAAGCATATTTTTATGAGCACACTGTACAGCATTGTGAACTTATCGAGTCCTTGCTGGACTTTGTTGGGAGGAGAGCGAAGTCTCCTGGCTGGCGTAGCAGCTTTATTTTATTTTTTAAACGTGCGCTGAAACACGCCTTCACGCCCAAGTGAACAGGCCACTGAGTTGGCCAAATCGCATTGGCCAAAATGCAGGAGATGCTCCATATTCCTGGCAGACCTTTCAGTTTCTGCCTGAAATTTGTAACTGAACTGGAGCATTGGAAAATCTGACGCTAAGGGAAATTATAGTAATCGGGAAATTTGATGCAAAAAACAAAAAAAAAATAAAATCAAGTTAAAATAGGATATAAAATTTATTCATGTTTTTTGTATTTGTTGTTGAGGCAGCAAACAATGTGCAGGATACTTTTTTGTCTGTTTATATTCTTATTATAATTTTACATCATTTATAAATTATATACTATTATAATAACTAATTAATAAATTAATAATTAATTAAAAAAAAAAAAATTATGTTATAAGTACCTCTATGTAGTATTCTAAGCCCCATTCAAATATTGAAATGTTTATTTCTTTATAAAAAATTAATTTAAATTAAAAAACATATATAATTTTAATATATATTTTTTTTTAGTTTATTCATTTTAGTTTTATTTCCGTGTCGAACTCTAATAAAATATATCTTCTCTTCTTCTAATTCTTCTATCTAATTATCTTGGAAGCTGTTCCCATATGTTGTTATGTTTTCTTATAGTGTACAATTTCGTAATAGTCGCATTATTTGTGGCTCACATTTCGCTTATATTTCGACTGCTTTTTATGTGGCTTTTTAGCAAATTGCAAAATTGCGCCATTTTTTTCTTTCGTCCAATCCGACACAACACTGTGCGCCTATAAAAACAACAACAAAACGGAAATGGCACGCACACACACAAACAAAAACACACACATACGCACACACGGACAGCAATGGGACAATTTTCAACGTTGGCCCCTGAAAATATGCAACATTTTTTATATGTTTCTGCTTCACAAAGTTTTGCGTCATAAAATTTTTTCTGCTGTGGCTGTCATTTTTGTTTGCCCAACGTTGTTGTTGTTGTTTTTGTTTTAGATGCTGCTCCTGCTGCTGTTCGTCTGTGGTCAGGCTTTTATACCGTTATACCCTGAGTGTGCGTGTGTGTGTGTGTGTGTGTGCTTTTTATTACCCAATATGGCCGCCAAGCGCGCCGTACGTGTTTGTTTCTCTTCCAGTCTCTGTGTGGGTTTATGAATTATATAGATTTTTATGCGGTCGCATATTATTTTTGTTACTGTTTTCTTCCTTTTTTTTTTCTTTTTTGCCCCCGTTAGCTTTCCTTTCTGTTCTTTTTTGGCGCAATAAAAATGTCTTTTTATATGCGATGCTATCTGGCAGATCCTCCCTGCATAATGTTAGCTCGTTTTTGCCGCTGTTTATGAATATTTTCGCCTGGGCCTGAGTTTGACTTTTATGTTTTACCAGGCAAGCGGCATTCATTATATTCCCTACACTACCCATGTACGTATTTCTCGTACGCTTTGCGCACTATTTTCTCTGGTTTTCGGCAAGTTTCGTTTTTCGTGCTGCTTTTGTCATTTTTGCATTAATTTCATATTTTGTATGTTTGCTGCCGCTGCTGTTTATTCCGCATAAATAATATATATTTTTGGTTATTGCGTCTGCACGGCATTAATATTATTTTCTACACAGGCCCACACACACACGCATAACATGCATCCTGTGTGGCGGTCAGGAAAACGCATGGCCCTGAGCTTTAATTCTCATTTTTCGTTATCAAAACAATAGGCCTATGCGTGTGTGTGTATGTTTGTATTTGTTGTTTTGCTTTTTTACACATACATACATAAATATTTGCAATTAAATATGCCAAAAATACACAAGCACACACACACTCTCAAAAGGAGAGCTTTATAGTGAGCCAAAGCTTGGGCATATTTTGCGCAGCGAAATATATTAAAATTTCTATTATAAGTTTTATTTGGACGTACATATTTTTGACAAAAATTAATAAAGTATTTTAATATTAAACAACACGAAAATTTAAGCACTAACTGAAATTTTTACAAATATTTTTAACATAAACATAAAATATTTGGGAAAATGATTGAAGATAAACATAAGTTTGTTCTTCATAAACATAGAATATTTGGGAAAATGATTGAAGTTTAAAATTTAAATACGCGCCTCACAATAGGAATTTCATCTCATGGGAAAACTAAGAAAAATGTTGTATGTCAATAGCTATTGTATAAATTATTAAGTGGTTTATTTTAAGATTTCCCGAAATTTTATTGAAAGGATAATTTCAATTTATTATGAAGTTTTAAATTTCTTAGTACAAACCTTTTTTAAGTATGTATATTATTATGCATATACATATATATGTACATACATATAATAGATTTATATATACATATATGTATGTATGTGGAATACCCGAACTAAAGACGAGGCCTTGGTTCGAGTAGTGAATCAAAATACGTATGATTTTTGGCTTGGAAAGCAACCCTGATAAGGACCCTATGATATTCTTAGTAGAACAATTTTTATTTATGCATAATAACAAATATTTTTTTTGCAGCATTCAATTAATAATATTTCGACCGAAACGCAATCCCAAAATGCTGGAACATAAATTGCATAACCGTTTCTAAACAAAGGAAATTTGTATCATAGGCAATTGCTTGATTAGGTTTTTGGGAAATTTGTAACATGCTCTAGTTTAGACAACAACCATCTAATTGGATCAAAGTTCAATTGTGTGTTGATGGATTAGTTTAAGTGTATTTTCTGAGAATTTAAGCACACCTGAATACACCTTATCTTGTTTTAATTGCTACAATATTATAATACATGTGCATATATATATATATATATATATACACAATCCTGCAATGCCCTTGTTTGACTGCAATAATTCCCAAGTTCCGCAATAAGGTGGGGAAATCTTTCCTCATAAGATACACATTTCGGGTCTGACTCACATTGTATGCATGCACGCCTGTACGATTAAGTGCAAGTGCACTTGTTTACAACGGGCCAATGAACAATAAATCGCCTTATCAGTTACATAGACCCATATGTGCTGCTTTTAAGGCAGCCGATTGATTAAGATTCAAGTGGTGTCGACAGCTAATCGGGTCGCTTAAGGCGCGAGCAATCTAATTTGTGCCTCAATTGTGATGTACTTGTCAAAACTATTTGAGCAACAACAACAGCGCGCTTTATTCGACTGAAAGAGAGCAAAAGCAAGAGAGAGTTAGGGGAAGAGAGAGAACGTGTGACTGAGCGAGCGCTCGTCGAGTTCAGAGGCGTAGCTGTACAGTGAAGTAATATTTTTATTATACATATGCATACATATGTATTATAATAAATTAAGAAATCGAGTTGTAACAAAAGTAGATAATAGTAGCAGTAAAAACTAAAAGGCAAAATGGCGGAGTATTTTATTCACCCGCCCGTACAGCTAGCCCCCATGCAAAGCTAATTGCTGCAGCGCAAATTCAACTACGCCGCTGGGCTGTGGGGCAAAAGCGCCGTTATCATCTCGTTCATTTGACAACAGGCAGAAGCGAGCAGGCCGCGGACCTTGCAGTGCATTCTTCAAGTCCACGTCCCAGCGAACGGTTTGCCATAAAATTAGGCACGCAATTGAACAACAAAAGTTACGGTCATGGTCAAGGAGTCGAGGCCAAGTAAAGAATCCTGCAATGCCGTCGAGGCTGATCAGATGCACTTTCTGCGCGAGAAGCTGCACAAGTTTCAGAGCAAAATGTTGTCCGATTTTGAGCAGCGGCTGTCCTGCATGATCGAGGACGTGCTGCAGGATGTACGACAGCAGGAGCTGCGTGCGCACGAGTTCCGCCAGTTCGACAGCGCCAGGGGCAGGCGGGGCAGTGCAGGCTCCACCTGGCACAACCGTCAGCCGCAATCGTCGGCGCCTGACGTCATCAACAGTCCAAAGAGGCGTGCGGATGCCAAAAATGAAACGATACCAAAACAGAAGCAGCAACCGCAGCGGCAATCGGAACAAAGAAAACGACGTCAACTGCCGGACAAGGTGTTTGTGGCGCGCGAATCGTATTTGACGGCGCTGCTGCAGGTGGAGCACATGCGCACCATCTATCACATATTCTCAATAATTCTGGTCATGTTCTTGCTGAACGTCATTTGCTTTGACTACTTTGTCGAGGGCCACTTCAATGTGGGCCTGGGCACGTTTCGTGGCGGGCTGAAGCGCCTGCACTGGGTGCTGGGCGTCTGGCTGCTGGAGCATGTCTTCGTCCTGGCGCTCTACTATGCATTCCGGGGCTGGGCCCTGGTGCGTTCCAGGCTCCAATCACACAGTGAGTTTGAAAGTACCTCCTAATTAGAAACATTGCTCTGATTGTTTCCCCTTGCAGGATCCTTTCAACGGTTTTGGTCGCACAGCTGCTTGATTTTGTACATAAGCTCCCAGCTGGTCTTTGGCTACGTGTCCAGCTCGCTGTGCCTCAAGTTCCGGCTGCCCTTTGTCAGTGCCTGCGTGCTGCTCCTGGAGAGCACTCGCCTGCTGATGAAAATGCACGCGTTTGTTCGGTACAATGCGGAGAGGGTGCTGCTGGGCAAGCAGAAGACGGACGGCGATTTGGCCGATCTGAGTCGTCCCTATGTGCCGCCCCTGCACTGCTATGTCTACTTTCTATTCGCACCCACGCTCATCTACCGCGACAACTATCCACGCACGGCGCACATTCGATGGAAGTTTGCGCTCAGCCGCCTGATGGAAATTGTGGCCGTTGCCTTTTTGTATGCCTTCATCCATGAGCGCCATATCAACGAGCATTTTGGCCAGTTTGGCAAGGAGGCACTGGGACCATCGCAGATCATTGTGAAGCTCTTTGGTATGATGCTGCCGAGCGCGGTGATTTTCTTGTGCGGCTTCTACATGATCCTGCACTCTTGGCTGAACTTCACTTCGGAGCTGCTGCGCTTCGGTGATCGCATGTTCTACAAGGACTGGTGGACGTCGCACACCTACGATCTCTACTACCGCAACTGGAACGTGGTGGTGCACGACTGGCTGTACGAGTACGTTTATCGGGATGTCTACACGCACATTTTCAAGGGCTCCAAACTGGCCGCCTCTCTGCTGGTGTTCCTGATATCGGCGCTTGTGCACGAACAGGTGTTGGGATTTGCGCTGCAGGTCTTCTTCCCCGTTATGTTTGTGTTCTTTGGTGTGGTGGGCGTGGCATTGGTGTTCCTTATGCGTAGCGCACCAAAGACACTGGGCAACATTTTCCTATGGTTCTCGCTTATCCTGGGCAACGGCATGCTGATCTCACTGTATGCCATGGAGTATTATGCAAAGCGCAACTGTGACCTGTCCTACGATCGCTGGACGGACTACCTAACGCCGGCCATCTGGCGCTGCTACCACTAGAGAGATATGGAATCAAGCGAATTTTAGTCTTACTACTTGTACACATGGCGTACGTTTTGTATTTTAGGTAAATAAACATAATAAAAAATTCGTTTAAAATGTTTCCAAATGCTGTGGGGACCGCTTGGCTACCAAGTACTTAGTGGCTATAAATTGTATCAATGTATTAAAATGTGTGTCCTTAGGCTACTGCAAACTTATTTTACATCAGGTTAACTGATGATAAGCTCCAATCTTATTGAATACTGTCCAACATTAACAACTCCACGTTCACTAGCCTCTCGTCTGCGTCTCGAATTTTCAAACTATGCGCAAACATTAACATTATTAGCCGGTGCTGGTTGCGTTGCCGGTGCCTCCTCCTCAACGTGCTTGCGGCGAAACAAGATAACATGTGGCTCGGGCGCGTGCATCATGTAGTGCACCCAGCCGGGACTCTGCTGGACGCCTAGGTTACGCCATTCAGTCTCTGTCATTAAATGCGATTTGGGAACATGCTTGGCCAGATCCGGCGGCAGGATGACGTGCCTGTGGGCGAGTTATAGAAAGATAAGGTAATTGGTTATAGTGTTGTGTCGATGGTAGCTCACCTGTATTCAAATTTGTCATCAAAATACTTCTCGGAATATTGAATTTGGTCTGCGGGCATGGTTACTACTTATTATTTATTATTTGACTGTAGATTACTTCGATTGTGGTGGTTGGTCGATATGTACGATAACTAATGCGCTGGAAACTGAATTGGTATTTAAAAGAACAGCTCCTCTCTTAACAGAATTCACATATAATTATTATATTATATTATATATATTATTTTCTTAGCTTATTTTATAACCTTTTTATAAATTAAGCTGAATTAAACTAGTTTCAAACGGTGCTTGAAAACCTTAACATTTTATTACAAATCATTTTATACTCTTAAATTTAGTAGTTAAACTTAATGTGTGTACATTGATACAAACTATCGTTAAAATAGAAAATTAATTTTCGTCATAAACTTTACATATATTCAATTAACCTATTCTACGTATAGTTTCCATTCATACTTTTTGTCATATAATAATTCAAATTTCCAGCTGCGACTTTGACTTTGAGTAAACAGAGAGAACTACTGTAAAACGGAACAAGCTCATTAACTCAGTTCAGCGAACAACTCTGCTGTTCGCTCATTCATGAACAATCCAAATATACTCCACATGTGCAGCCAAAGTACAACAGCACCATAAAAGCCAAAAATTTGGAAATTATTTACGTGAAAACCCAAATAGGCCTACGAAAAGTTGTGTGTATATATGGCTTGTCAGTCCTTGGTCAGTCTGTTGTGTTCGTGTGCGTGTCATAAATTAACGCGGTATTGTTTTTGTGTGTGCGTGTGTGAGAGCGGAGCAGCGAATACTAAATTGGTTTTTATATAAGCGCCGTCGTTGTTTTTCAACAATTTCCTCGCATATATTTAGTACACACACACGCACACATGCACAAACATCAATCCCATTACTGTGTTACCAGCGCAACACGGAGACTCCCATGACAACGCCAGACGACAAACACAACAACAGCAGCAGCAGGAACAACAACGACAACAGCAACGATAAGGCGATAAAGTAAATATGCATATGGACGGACAATTAAAAATACACTAAGAGCGGAGCGCCATTAACTCAAGGCAACACAGTTCCACTTCCCCGCCCAGTGCCATTCACACACAGACGCGCCCATTTACATACGTACACAAAAACATGTGTGTGTGCGTATGAGCCACCTGCTGCTGCTGCTGCTGCCGCTGTCTGGGCCACTTGTCTCCAACAACAACAACAACTACTACTACATCATCAGCATCATCATCATCATCACCATCAACAACAAGAAGAACTTTAAAGCGAACATCTTTACACAAGCTTCAAGCTGCCCCGGTGACGACGGGCAACAAAGGGCATACTCTGCCCTAGGTCGACGGCAACAAACACAGCAGCAACAACAACAACTACAACAAAAATAGAAGAGAGCACAACAACAACAGCAATAGCAAGATGAACGCCAGCCTCATATATGAGATACTCATGTATTTGAACTCATTCTATTTTGGCATGTACGCCGCCTTTGAGGTGGGCGTGGGCGTGCTGAAAGGAATCAATCTGAATTATGGCGAAAACGTTCTGACACGTGAGGTGACCATTCTGTTCTCGCTTATCGTCATCGAAACGCTGCGGATTGTCTTTGGCCGCAAGAGCAGTCTCAGCGATCGTGGTGAGTAATCCCAAGGAGGGAGGCTTTAATATATACGTACATATTCATGTATACATCTTCTACATGCTTAAAAGGGTAGTGCTCCTTTTATGTTTATCACTTGTATTTGTTTACTTAATGAGCTGTGCGGTGCGGATAACTCAACAGTTGAATGGGGATATAGAGTTGGAGGCTGTTGAGGGAGGCGGGAAGATGGTGGTTGATGCGGCTGCTATGATGACATGCTCAAATATTGTGGTCTTCATGGCGCGACAAGCGTCATCATTGTTCAGTATTTGACACACACACACACACACACATACACACCCATCCTCCCTGGCCCAACCCCACGGTTCATAAACGTGTTAACACTCCACATGGCGTATGCGTAATTTTGTTTGTATCTATAGAAATGTAGGTGGGTGTGTGTGTGTGTGTCAACAAAGGGATGCGAACTGGCTTTAAAAATTTGAAATTTATTGCATTGAAAATATTTATTGTCTAAAAATGGATCATACTTGCATTTCACTTCAAATGCTCAGTTGGTTAAATATAATCTGTTTTTATCGAATTTAAAGTTAATTAATATAAATTTATAAACTTGCTTTTAATCCTCTTCAACTGGCTTAAAGTCATGTTCATATTTTTATACCATGTACTTAAATGACTACCAAAATATGAATAGTATTATAAAGCTGGTTCATAATTCTAATTCAAATGGCGAAAGTTAAGGTTAAGATCGCAAAAATAAAATGATAATAGTAAACTAAGTAGTGTATGTAAAATATATTGAATCTATTTTGTTTCGGAAACGCTTTTACTCTTGTTTTTGTAAACAATTATCCTCAGGATTATTATCTTATCTTATCTTTTATAGAAACGCTTCAATTAAAAAATTTCTGTTGATAAATATTTAATTTAGATAACTTTAAACTTATTCCTTTATTTATTTTTCCTTAAAAATTTTTTTTTAAAACCTTGTTTAGTATATATATATATAATATTTGATGGTAAAACATTTGAATAGACAGGACATTAGGATTAAATTAAATGACTTTATTATATCTATTTCATTACTAATTTTATGCACTTTCTATTTATGGTTATCCCACAGGCTGGCAAGCGACCGCATCCGTAATATTAACACTGCCCAGTCTTGCTATTGTTATCTATTTGTGTTGTTTTCAAGCTTATGTTCTGAAACTTGAAATGATTCTGAGTGCCTTATTGATCACCCTACAAGGTGCTGAACTAGTCTATGCCAGTATATTCATTTGTACAATGTGTCGACCCGTTACATACACCTAGCAGTTGGTCAACGTTGCCACGTCGATGCCCACGGCCAGGCCACCAGCAGCTTTAATTCACCCGGGAGTAAAAATTGTTGTAGGAGGGGAAGCTGGAGCTGGAGCTTGGATAGTACGACGAAGACAACGCACCTTTTGGTATAATTATGTCAAACAGCTTACGTTTAAGTTAAGCGACTTTGATGTAGGCTAAGCCACTGAAGCACACACAAACATACACACACGACATTAAGGATCTACACCACATAGAACAGATCAGTAGAAAAGATATTATAGATGAACAATCAAAAATACGCTGGCGTATTCCTGGAGTCAGTCCACGCAAGACCAAAACCGAACAATGAACAAATCCCATGAAAACTTGATGAACATAACAAGGAGCCGAGCAAACGCTTTACTAACGAGGTTCGTATGCAAAACGATATCTTATATAAGGTATTTTACGTATAAAGCACAATAACAGCGCGACGCGACTCGTCCGATTCGATTAAAAGCGGCATTTAATTTGAATTCAGAGCGCATTCTTTTGCCCGGCCTTTGTCGTCCGGCGTGCTGACTCGGACTCGCTCGTTGTTGGTGTATTTTTATACGCTTATAATGATCTAAAATTATATACATATACGACGACACTGGCCACATAAGAAGTCTATGTGCAGCGCCGGCTGCAGCTCTCGGCGTCTCGCGGGTTGGCATCGATGTCGCTTCTCATCTTAGCTGCAATGTACACTTCTAATTGACTGACGGTATAGGCCAACTAGACTCGAAAGGGGTTATCGTTGCGCAGATAATATTTCAGAATGATAGCCTAAATGAAACAGATATTACACGAAATTCTAAAGTCCGATATGATAGATTTAATTAATACTTTATAGTTCCGTAGAAAACATATTTTAATTATGCTAACTTGTTTAAGTTAGAATATTGAAACTGCACTTTAAAAATCATTAGAAATTCAGCCTGACATTGACATTCGTAGTACATTTATTATAACCCCAGAAAAGACGTTAAATATTTGACACAAAAAGGTAGTATATCGTATTTACTTATATGTATTTCTACTTTTTTTTACTATATATAGTAAGGTTTATAAAGATAATAATTCTTAGTAGACTTTACGATCTTATTTTTATTTAGAAAATGTATATTTTTTTTAATATGTATTCAATTTAAAGTGGCTTTTATTTTGTACACTGTTAGGACAGTTTCATAATTTTTTTAAAATTTAGGTAATGAATCCTATAACCTGGGGCGGGTCATTCGTTGTGCAAACCTGACCAAAACAAACAGAAAAACACAGCTAAACAGAACTAAGAAAGAGATTTTAAGCACCAAAGGCGACAACGACCAGCACATAATTCAAATAAATAACAACAACAAAACGAGCAGCGACAACAACAATTCGCAACGACAGAGCCAATGGCTAACAGAACAAGTCCACATTATTATTATGGTCAGTCTAAAAATATAGCGCCCAACGTGAGCAACGTAGAACGCGTTGCGATCGCTGCCGGGTCGTATCCCAGTGAATCGAAGTGAATTTCACGTAGAGAGGAGCGAGGGGTAACAGAACAGAAGCTAGTTAGTTAAAATGCCGCCAAAGCGACCGCCGCCACTGGTGCCAAAGAAGCCAAATCCCAGCATGAACTACGAAGTGCTAATCTACTTGAATAGCTTCTACTTTCGCATGTTTGCCTGCTGCGAAATGGCGATGGGTCTGCTAAAGGCAATCAATCTCAGCTACACGGGTCACACGCTCGCCCAGGACTCGGCTGTGATGATAAGCTTTATAGTGATGGAGACGCTGCGTTTAATAATGGGGCGCAAGGGAACGCTGGCCGAGAGAGGTAGGCTAGGCGACCGGGACGGGCGACCGCTGAGATTGACACAGTTTTTGCCACAGCGTCTATTTATAGTTGTTATCAATGTTGTTTTCATTAATGCTTTGTTTTCTCTCTCGCATTGTGCGCTTTTATCCACAGGTTGGACAGCCATACTGTCGGTCTTCCTAACCGCACCCTGCTTTCTGGGCGTCTCGTATCTGCTGCTGTTGCAGACCTACAGGCTGCGTCTGGAATATTGCCTCTGTACGCTCCAGATTGCGCTCTACCTGACCGAAGTGTGGTACGCCATAGTCTTCGTTTTCTCAATGTGTCGTCCAATAACTTATGATTAGTTAAATACAAATAACATCAGCAAGGCGAGACATTTATACCGTACTATATATATATATGTACTTCAAACAAATAGCAGAGATTAGCAATATACACACAGATGAATTGAATATGAGATTTAATGAGACATGAAAAATTAAATGGTTCCCCAAAACCATCATATATACATATACATATATAACATATAGCATATAGTATATACATATGTGCATCTCTACTTGTGTATAGTAAGGTTTATGATAGCATATATATATATACAAATATAATTAAAACGGTTTTATATACAAGAATAATTGTTAACATTTAAGCATCAATTGGAACCAATACAACAAGACAGCCCAAACGCTCGAACTTGAATAATTTTCAAATTTGTATGACAATTTTACAAGAAAACTATACTTATACGCCCAGGAATATCCAAATTGAATGTGTGAAAATTATAATACGAATAGCTCGAACGACATATAGAATTTTTAAAGGCAACCCAAGGGAGTTGGCATAGTAAATTCATTACAAATGTAAATTCTACAAATAGTTTACCATAAATGTTTCAAAATGAAATAGTTGAAATTTAAACTTTAGCCGTAAAAGTTAAAAGAAATATTACTGAAAACTTCAAACTGGCCCACGAAAAAGTCAAAAGGCAATGTGTGTACTTTAAAGAAATACTTTATATAAATCTAGCGTAAACCATATAGCATATATAAGCCGTTCAAGACGCCACTAAATCAATATTTAAGTAAAGTAGAAGAGAATTGAAACTTAGATGAAATACTTAACACATTTATAAGATGTTTTCCCACCACCAGTCCATTCAATCTCATTGCTTCACATCAAACTCTGCTCACCAAATGCTAGTCAAATTGATCGTCGGGTCTCCTTTGCGGTTCCTTCTCCATTAACACCTCTAGTCAGAAAAAAAATCTCATGCTCTCAATTAGTGCAGTGCGATGCCCATTTAACTAATTATAATAGCTAAGTAAGACACACCTAAACTAATCCTATGTTGACAACTTTAATTGTATAATATTTATATAAATTTTTTGTTAGAATGCAAAATGTTAACATACATTTTTAAAATGCGATAGTCAAACAACCAAAGAATGTAACACAATTAAGTAATAACAAAACAAAATAATAATAAAAGAAAACACAGATTTTATGACAAATTATATACACTTGATGAAAAATACCAATTAAAGAACAAGAAAAAAAATATATGTGTATTGCTTTAGATTTTACAACAGTATACAGTAGGCTTTGTTAATTTAATACCCTTTTGGCGTATATTGAGTTTACCTAGGCAAGACTTTATTTAGTTTTTCAGGCAAAAAAATACTGTACACATTGTTTCAGATTTAAAGTGGCTCTCAATTCTACATAACACCTAAAGTTATTGCGTTCTGTAGCACAAGTTCGCTATGGATAAAAATCAAAAGTTTGGTAAGCGCTTATTTTCATTGAGTTGTTTTCGAAATTTTAACTTTTCGTTTAACTTGATATAGTGGAGAATGTGGGGCCATCGCAGTCGAGTAGCAGCCGTCGCGTGATGTGGAAGGAGTGTGACGGGGAGGAGGAAGTCTATGATTCCATTGTAAACTACAGAAGCATCTCGCCAACTAAGAATTCATCCAGCTCCAGTTCGGAACACGAGTTGCCCGGTACAAGCCAGACGCAAACG
The DNA here is from genome assembly GCA_004143825.1 of Drosophila micromelanica. Taxonomy (NCBI): domain Eukaryota; kingdom Metazoa; phylum Arthropoda; class Insecta; order Diptera; family Drosophilidae; genus Drosophila; species Drosophila micromelanica. The sequence goes on along the minus strand of SCDY01000872.1, from coordinate 31,038 downwards.
TTGAATGTCTCTGATGGACAATATCGGCTGCTGTTGAAAGAGCAAAAACCTGTGCAGGACACGACCACCAAATCCTCAACTAGCCTGGCTATGCGATATAGACCGTCGCATGAGTCGCTTCAGGAGCTGGCCAGCATCAAGAGAGCTCGTGCCATTGGATGCTGGCATCATATCTTTGATCAGATACGCAACAAGAAGCAGGGCATCGAGCCACATCCTTCCCTGGCGCTACGATACAAGCCATCTCACGAGTCTCTTAAGAGATGCAAGCCCAAACTCGCGCCTGCAGATCTGAAATTGGAGACGTGTTTCTTTCCGCCCTATCAGACGGCTGTAGTGCGCGAGGTTGCGCCCAAGTTTGCCAATCGCATTTGTATGCCAAGCAACAGTGATTCGTCATGTGCGAGCTTGATGAAGTTTCAGGCGAAATCTAAAAAGTTATCTACCTCGATAGATAAGGCGCCTTGGCCCAATGCCACATCGCTTTTCAGTCACACAGAAGCGAAGAGCAACCACGTAAAGCCCAAAAATCGTACCAAGGCAACTGCAGATTCTAGTAGCACGATTTCGAAGGCCAATGGCAACAAGACTACGTCAAGTGGAGCCACTACCAACGCGATGCCCACGTTACGCCAAAGACAACAAGAGCTGCATCGTTATCGAGTGCAGATTGAAAAACGTCGTTTGGAGTTGTTGGATTTAAAGATTGTACGTGAACGGGCGGAGGCTTTGCGGCAGGAGATATTGTTCCACAAGGACTTGCAGCTGAAGCATAATCAAATCAGGTCTTATGAGGACAACAATAGTTCTCAAGCCTGAATAAGCAAAAAATCTGTTGCCACCAAATTTATAGTAATTTAGAAAATCAAAGGATTGTCAGCCACATCATAAAAATAGTCTAAATGCACTTTAATAAATTCCAAGTTCAACTTACACTCAATAACAGTATTTGAATTTGTACTTTATTGCCTTATTTTTGTGTTCAGTGTATACCAAGTGGCGCCAAATATTTAAATTCCAAAGCATCATAACCGTTACAAGCTTTGGGAATAAGGCGTGTCGACGTTTCTGTGTGACTGTCAACGCAGCTGACATTTTTGCATGCAAATGCATATCATAATAATTCCAATTACAACAAAGTAAACGCAAACTCATCATGTTTGTAAAAATGTGCCGCGTCTGCGGAAAAAGCCATTTATGCGAAAAAAGTATAGATTTATTTGAACCAAAAAATAGGAAGCTAGTGCGGCACATTCAAATGCTGACTGGATTGCGGGTGAGCTTATCCAAAAGTACAAAATGTAGTTTAAATAACTTATTTAAATCGGAAGCAGCTACGGGATACGGAAAATGCACCCGCCTCCATATGTTTTTGCTGTCAGTCGGAACTGAAACGAGCCATGTCATTCCGGAGGCTTTGCATCAAAACCCAAAAAAAATGGCAACCACTTGTCGAAGTCAACGATAATTCCTCGCTGAGTGAGCAAGAAAGTCCAACTCCAGCTCCAACTCCAGCACCACAGAATCGGCCGGAACACAGTTTTATGGGTGCTAGCACGTACAGAGAAAGCGATTCGGAAGAGGAGCCTCAACAGACAGTACAAGTTATGATTAAGGAGAGCCAAACTCTGAACACGGATGCGGCCGAGGAACTTGATCATCTGGATCAAGACTATATCGTAAAAGCCACCATTGACATCGATACGGACGACAGTGAGAATGTCGGAAGCGAATCAAATGAAAATACTGTTAACTGTGAGCTTCAAAAGCCATTAATACATTCCACAAACGGATATAAGAGTCTCTTAAAGGCCAAGCAAGAAGTGGCCATCTACATCTGCGAACTGTGCGGCACACATGTAAATAGCAAGGTTTCGTTCGACCGCCACATACGGAAGCACACAGGGGAGCGCCCCTTTGGCTGCGAGTAAGATTACTGCTAGATAAATATATGCATATGGATGTGCATTCTTATATGCACATAAATTACGAATATTCAATTGCCTATTTTAGAGAGTGTTCGGCACGTTTCTTATCCGCTGCTGAGCTGCGAGCCCATGGTCTTACACACACGGGAGAGCGACCGTTTCCATGTCGCTACTGCGATCGCCGATATGTCAGCTATACGGGTCGGCTGAAGCACGAGCGAATGCACACAAACGAACGGCCCTTCGTTTGTGCGGAGTGCGGCAAGGCGTTCACCAATGCCTATATACTGAAGAACCATATGCTGGTACATACGGGCGAGCGCATGTTTAGGCAAGATATTGAGAAGAAATTTAAAAAAAAAATTTAAATTAATTTGTAATTTCATTATTAGATGTGATTTGTGCCAGCGCTCGTTTCAGCGCAAGACGCATCTTAAAACCCATTACCGTTCGAATACGCACAAGCAGAACGTGGAGAAACAACTGGACGCAGAGGTCGCAGCCGCAGATAACGCACAATCAAACTAATTCCTAGTTAAGTTTTATATCTAACAAATTAACGCTAAATATGAAATAGTGGGAATACCTGCAATTTGAAGTTTTATTTCGGGGCCAGTGCTGTAATACGACAACAACCTGTTGACGCCTCTGGGTGAATGGCAATCAGTGTTGTGGGTGTGGGACAGCTGCTTTGTTTACATTCGCAATTGAGAGTACAATTTAGGTGTTCTGCGTAAAATGCGGCAAAACATTTGCCGCATCTGTGCAATTGAGACAGATGCATCAAAAGCCACAAATCTATTCGAGAGGAACGCGCTTAAACTGTTGCGGCAAATAAAACTACTGACCGGCGTGTTTGTAAGTTAATGCAACGACATATCATTGATTAATAATAATAATAATTGCACTGCAGTTGGAGGCCAAACCAGATTTACCCGAGGTTATCTGCAACATCTGCCAAAATGATTTGGACTGTGCCATAGAATTTCGCAGGCGTTGTCTACGTAACCACAAGCGATGGTCGCAACAGCTGAAGGCCACATCCGATCCAGAGACTAAAGCGCATCCTCCCTCCACTCCAGGACTTTGTGTACGGCGGAGTGGTCGGAGCCGTGTACGTTGTGCTAGCGAAAACGAGGATGTGAAAGCGCCGCTGAGTCCCATTGAAGTGCTCATCAAGGTGGAACAACCAAGCAATGAAGCTGATGAGGACGACGGGATCGACCACCTGAACTCGGGAACGTGCAATGGCAACGAGGACACGCCAAATGATTCCTCGTTGGACGATGAGAATTATGTGCCGCCGATCAAAACGAAACGACGTCCTCGATCGGCCCAAACCACAATTTTAAAGCAACCGCGCGCCAAGCAAAAGCTGCCAGTGTTTTTCTGTGATCAGTGCGGCAACAACGTAACGGGCAAGTCCGCCTTTGATCGCCACCTGCGCAAGCATAGTGGCATCAGGCCCTTCCAATGCGAGTAAGCATACCCAAGTAAACTGCTATAAATAATTTTTATAACAAATAATTTGTATATTTTTTTAGGCAGTGCTCGGCGCGTTTCCTGTCTGCCGGCGAGCTAAAGGGCCACCAGGTAATGCACACTGGTGATCGGAAATTTAAATGCCGCTACTGTGAACGCACCTACGTCAACTATAGCGGACGACTGCGTCACGAGCGCACCCACACCAACGAACGGCCATTCGTATGCGCGCACTGCGGCAAGGCGTTCACCAACTCCTATATACTCAAAAACCATAAACTGGTTCATACTGGCGAACGGTTGTTTAGGCAAGTGCATAAAATCCATTGTTTATTATCTAAACAGGTTTACTTAAATTAGACATTCGTTTTAATTCTTTATTACTTTTGTTTTAAGTGGATCATATTTAAACCAGCTTAGAATCAGGTCCCAAAATGACAGGAATTAAATATGTTTTCTCACATAGTACTTTTTAAAGTAGTTAATACTTTTGCCTCGGATTAGTTGAGTTCCTTATTGTAAGTCATGAATCGCTTAAGTCTGGCACCGTTGAAAGGCTCCTCGCTGCCCGGGGGAAATTTACGCATCTAAATAAGTACATTAAATAGAAATAAATATAAATTAATTACTTTCTTAAAATATGATGCTTCTCTGTTTTGTTAGACGTTTTCATGTACTCAAAGGTTAACTACTTACATTTCTGCAAAATAATTGAAAAGCGAACTAAATCCATTATAATCAATATCCAGAAACCCCAAACCGATTTCCCATTAGAGATACAATGTAGACATGGTAAAAATCAGCATGATAGTTTTGAAAAACTTTAGGAGTATCGAAATGCATTAACCTTAATATAAGATCATGTCAAATATCTGTTTTTTTTAATGTCTACTAATTTTCAATCCCCAGTCAATACATTTAAATATTCAAATATTTAACTAAGATGTACTAGATATTGAAAAATCTTATTTTTTTGGAATTTTAGCTTTGTATTTAAGTTTGCCTTTGACAAGGTTTTGCAATTTAATAAAATGGTTTTAGAGCTGAACTACAGCATTTGAATATTTAAATAAGCGATAATACTTATATATTTATTCAAATATAATACTTCGTTATCACTATAATTATTATTATTATTTTTTTTTTTGTAGTGCTATGTGTAGTTTAATAAATGTTAATATATTTAGTGTCTCTAGAGTTATAAAATATATATGTATATATAAATGTGTGTATGTAAGTACAGCAAAAATTGCGATATTTAACCGTGTTATCCAGTTACTCAAAGCTAACAGCGTATGGTGCAATGAAAATGTACAATAAGCTGTTAAAATTTGTTGTGTTGTTTGTGATTATTTTGTATTAGGGTTCGTCTTTGGCGAATCGTTTCTGTAATTAAACAAAACTCGGTATTAGAATGTCTTATTGGCTAAAACGTTTTTAGATATTAAGTGTACAACAGCTACGTCAACATATGAGAAATGGATATGTAGCGTATTTATATAAAGCTAAACTCTTATACTATATATTTTGATAAACTGGTGGGGTACTCATTATTTACTAAAGTGCGGAATGTAAATAACCAAAATATTAACTGGTGTGTGAATAAGGCTTTTATACGCATTATTTGGAGTTGTAAATGGGTCACTTGTGTAAAAATATTGTTTTGTTAACACATATAAAATATTCCTTTGAACTCCGCCTTCTGTTTGCCAAATTTTGGAAATAAAATTAGGGGGCAATACAAAATATGTCGGCTAGGAATGTATTTGTTCAGCATCCCGAAAACGGTTTGAGATAAGATAAAAAAGGGACTCCACAAATGTGGTAAATACTGCTTACCATAATTCTATATTTCTCTTTGCATGCATAATCCGACTCGTCAATGTCCATATAACAATCAGATTTATATTCAGGGGGCAAGGGGTTTCCTTCATATTCGCACAACTTATGTAGTGGACGAGCTCTAATTAAATGCAAATTAAAGTATATTAATATTTTAGTAAGCTAGAATGCAAATGTTATTTACGTGACAATAATTTTGTTCATCGTAGATGGCTTCTGCATTGGACAATAGAACACATCTGGAGTCTTTTTGTCGAAAACAATTTTTCTCATTATATCTTTTTCTTTAAGAATTGCTTTATCACTCAGGTTGGCCCGAGTGCCAAACAACAATGTTGTAAAAACAACAATTGCAAATAGTATGTGCTTCATTTCAAAAGAATCTGCAATAAAACATATGTATATAAAAATAAGATAAAAAGAACATAAAATTGTATTTAATGCTTAGTTCTTTAAAATGTTAAATCATGGTCTTTACATTAAGTCTTTCACCTTCACCTGCCGACAGATGTCAAAATGATCTCATCGATATTTACAACTGAGTAAAGCACTTTGGAGTGTCGCCTACACTAAACAAATGTCAACTTTGTTGTTATTTATTTTTTTTTTCCTTATTAGGATCTTTTGTTAATATACGCATGACGATATTAAAATAATATATTCAAAGAGTAAAAACTGATATTGTTTTAAATTTGCCTTTTTAATTAGTTGCGAAGTGAATTATTAGAAAAAATTAACACACAAGCAGCCTTGAATGAACTCGGAGTCTCTATTCCAAGTATTTAGGCCACAATTAAGACATGCACGTATACTTAAACTAAAGATATATTTATTTTAATATAGAGTTATTAATCAATATAGAAACTTATTACACACTTGCTTAGCTGCAATATACAAAAAATTGTTTGGAAATGTGCACTAAAACAAAATCGTACTTTCCTCACCACAAAGCTAACTCAAACTGTTGCTTTTTGCAACTCGTACAAGTTGTACAAACCAATCCAACCTCTAGCCACTGAAAAAGCTCTTTCGGTCTTCTAGAGTATATGATATGTATGTAGGTTTGAAAAACCGGTTTCTTTACCATTCAAAAGAAAACGTACATATATAAGTTAAACAATGTATAAAGAAAGGCAATGTGTTCATTGCAGTGGAAACATTAAATCTGCGTTGTGTTTGACCAACCATAGTTTTCCTACAATTTACATTTTTAATGCTATTTCCCACTTTACTCTAAGGGGGTAAAAACATAAGCTTAGAGTTGGTGATTGCTTGTTTTGACTTGGTTTTTACACCGCTTAAACATACCAAGCTAATTTAATAAATATTAATAAATAAACAGTTCAGCTGTTTTTCAGTTCAGAATGAACAAAAACATCTACAAAAATATTCTGTTTTAAGAAAGCTTATAAAATTAAAATTAATTACATTTTTTAATGTTAGCATTTAATTGACAGGATTTGTTTTAAGATATCACCAAGAATAATGCTTGGAAATAATATTAATGTATGTATTATTAAACTTAGCTGATTAGGATTTTTTGAAGACGAAGATACTTAATTGCTATACATTTATTGCTATATATCTAATTTTGAGACCTTATACTTACGTGTCTTATGTTTCAAATTCACAGATGCGATTTATGTGAGCGTTCCTTTTCACGGCCAACTCATCTAAAGACACACTATCGCTCGAACACTCATAAACAGAATGTGGAAAAGTCATGTGCGCCACAGCTGCAGGTGATGAAAGCGGATGAGTTGCACCCAGAGGATGGAATTCACTTGCCACAGCCTAACACAGAGACGCAGGCCATGGGAGTTGTTACAGTTGAAGTGCCTTTGGAGCAGTAGCTGCTTTTAAATCATTCAGCACCAAGCATATAATAAGTACAATTTGATATTGAAAACAAATAAATATCTAACATCGATTAGAAAAAAAAAATTCCCTAGGTTCCTCAATCATCCGAAAAATTAAAATAATTTTATTTTATCAATAGTTTGTAGTTACACATATTGTATATAAAACATGTAAGTTTTAAGACGGCGATATATATTATAAAGAGAATCAAATTGGTTTTAGAACAAATGCTTATAAATAAAATTTTATTCAAAATAAAGTACATTTCTTATCGTAACCGTTTAGTTTTAAATAAAATGTTGATTAAAATTGAACTAACTGTTCAAGTGTTATTTCAGTATCAAATTTACTCATTTGTTACTTATAAAATATCGACAATTTTTGAAGATTATTTAGCTTCTGATAGTTATTTCCTTGCTTTGACGCTCCAGTTTACGCCTGTGAGCTCTGGACCGGCAATGCGTAACCAAATGTGTTTGTCGTCTGAAGGTTTTATTGCAAGGCTCGCAACTGTAATTGGATAAAGACTGATTGAGCACATGCTTTTAATGTACGCACGAAAACAGTACCTGAAGGCGCGCTCGCCGGAATGAATGAGCATGTGATTCTTTAATATGTAGGCGGTGGTAAAGGCCTTGCCACAGCTGGTACATGAGTATGGCCGTTCATTGGTGTGGGTCCGCTCGTGCTTCACTCGCGTACTATAGTCCGCAAAGCAGCGTTCACAGTACTGGCAGGCAAAGGGACGTTCACCGGTGTGCCTGCGCATGTGGCTCTTCAGCTCGGAGCTAGTGCAGAAACGATCCTGGCAGACGCTGAATATTAAACTCGTATTTAATCTATGTATTATTGGATTTTTAAATGCTTACTCGCATTCGAACTGTTTGTCGCCACGATGTCGTCTGCAGTGTAGTTCAAAGGCCATGCGTCCCGATATGTGATTGCCACATTCCTCACAAGCGTATATGAGACTTCCTATACGTTTTCGTCCTCGTTTCTTTTTGACAGCAGTCGCGTTCAGCGTCTTATCCGTACGCTCTTCATTGGAATCTTTATCTGGAAGTATATAGTCCTCGACAATAGCCTGTTGATTGACTTCGCTGACCATTGCACTAACGTGATCATTAGTAATATTTTCAGCTGTTTTAACAGCATCAAAAATCTGTGCTTCAGTTTCCTGTATAATTGGTTCATCATCAATGATTATGTCGTACTCCATTAGATCTTCCTCTTTTCCACATTCCTCTATAACGATCTCCTCTTGATCTGGTTGTGTTTTAACTAAAAGCTCTTCACCCAACTCTGATTGTGTGTCAGACTTGCTTGACTTTTGGCAACTGTTGCTAGCGTACTCCATAACAGCTACCCTGAACTCCTCAGACACATCCTGCAGCTCTTCCTCTGTCAACGACGTCAGAAGCTGTTGCTGGACTGCAATTACTCTATCGCTAAATCCAATTGCTTCGCGCAATTCTGTCTGGCATGTTACACATATGAGATCGGGTAAACATTTTGCATTTTCCAACTGAATTAAGGGAGCGTCATATTAAAAATGTAGTATATTTAATATATTACTTACAATTAAACCCGTAAGGACTTGAATGCTCCAAAGCACATTTGTATTATCAAAGATTTTTAATGATTTTTTGCAAACTGTATATCTGCCACACACCCTACACGTGCTTTTAAGCATTGTACGCTTTAATATAAATTGTTAAATAAAGATCAAAATTCGTTCAACTTCATCTATTTTGGTAAACAGTGTCATTTAAAGATACAGCTGTGTTTGTTATTTTGTTGCCATTCACGTGTATGTGTAAAACAATCTACTAATTCGTAGAGATGGCTAGTGCTGTAAAATGATTTTTTGGCGGTTGATTATAGATTGTTTTGATTTAGCATTTTAATAAAGAATATTTACTTATTTACAATAATGAGGACAATAGCATTAATACGTGAAATTCGTCGGAAGATTTGAATTTAATGGGAAAACAATAGAGCAAAGAACATAGTACTACTCTATAAGCGAAGATAATTTATATTCTTCAAGTAGAATAAATTTCTTCCAGTTCAGAAATTGAAGATCTCCATATATTTCAATTGTTATCCTAATTTATACGTGATCCGTATATTCTAAGAATGTATACAAACACTTTTCCTGAAAATGGTAAACAATATTTCTTAATTATTTGAATAATTTATCAATATGCATTTTAATTAAAGACTGTAGTTTTATACTTAATTCTAGGTTATTAAAGAAAAATAAAAATACTAGTAAGGAATTTAAAGATTATTCAATTTTTAACTTTCACTCGCAACTTCCTGATTTTGCCGCTCCAGATTACGTTTGTGCGCGGTGGAACGACAATGAGTGGCCAAATGTGTTTGACGTATAAAGGATTTATTGCACAGATCGCAACTGCAATTAGAGAACATCTTAATTTGTGATTATCTTTAGTAAGCACAAGGAACTTCACCTGAAGGCTCGCTCGCCGGAATGGATGAGCATGTGATTCTTTAATATGTAGGCGGTGGTGAAGGCCTTTCCACAGCTTGTGCAAACATACGGGCGCTCATTGGTATGCGTCCGTTCGTGCTTAAGCCGTGTGCTGTAGTCCGTGAAGCAGCGAGAACAGTATTGGCAGGCAAAGGGACGTTCGCCGGTGTGCCTACGCATGTGGCGTTTCAGCTCGGAACTAGTACAAAATCGATCCTGGCAGATGCTGTGGGCAAATTAAGGTGTATTTAATCTATGTATTATTGGATTTTTAAATGCTTACTCGCATTCGAACTGTTTGTCGCCACGATGTCGTCTGCAGTGTAGTTCGAAGGCCATGCGTCCAGATATGTGGTTGCCACATTCCTCGCATACGAATATTAGACTTCCGAGTCGTTTTCTGCCGCGCTTCTTCTTAACACCACCTTGAGCGGCAATCTCGTCGTTTAACACTCTGTCCAACACGGCACACTCCTCATCTGAATCTTTATCAGTCAGAACATATTCTTTGTTTGTTGCGCTGGCCACTGCCCCACTCTGGGGCTCATCCGTTAGATTTTCAATTGTTTCGTAGGATCGTACATCTTCTTGTTCAGCTGCGCGTCTGATCAAGTCATCATCAATATTTATTTCGTACTCCAAGAGGTCTTCATGTTTGGCATCTTCCTCTATAATTATCTCATCGTCTTCTTCCGGTTGGGTTTTAACGATTATTTCTTCGTCTGTCTCAGGCTCATTTGTAACGAGCTCTGAATGAGATTCAGAATTGCTTGTATTGTTTGAGTTTTGGCGGTTGCCACTGCTGCCAGTGTATTCCATTACAGCTGTCTTGAACTCCTCGGACACATCCTGCAGTTCTTCCTCTGTTAATGCCGAAAGAAGCTGTTGTTGTGCTGCGATGACTCTATCGCTAAATCTAAGTGCCTCGCGTAGCTCTGCCTGGCAGCAAATACATATTAGGTCCGGCAAACATTTAGCATTTTCCAACTGCGAAACAATACATTTATTTATATATTCAAATCAAAGTTTTCAAGTTGTATTCACCACTAGGCCCGTGAGGACCTGAATGCCCCATAGCATATTCTGGTTATCGAAGATTCTTAACGATTTCTTGTAGGCTGCATATCTGCCACATACTCTGCACATGTTTTTAAGCATTGTGTGCTTTTAATAAATGAGCTCAATAAAAACAAAAATTTCTTAATCACGATAAAAATTTTGGTAAACAGCGTCGTCTAAGGCTACAGCTGTTATTTTTTACCATTCACGTGTGTGCGTGACGGCTCTGACTGTGCTTAGTGTTGTGTAATGACTACTTGACTGTTAACCTATGTCAATATAATTTCAACATCAAGTAATAAAAATCATTCTTAACAGCGCTCCAAGAATAAAATGGCTTTAAATTTCTTAATAAAAAATTAATGTACTGATGACATAATTTTAATTGTTTTATTTGATCTTTATCTAATATAGAATAATAGTTTTTGTTACAATCTTATTTGAATGGTAAATTTAAATTACAAAAGTACTGCATTAGTCCTGAATGTGCAAGCTCTCCTCATCCATTTCCAATTTGAGCTGAAGGGCCGGGTCGGTCTGCATTTGCTGCTTCATCTGAAACTTTTCCAATGTGCGCTTGTGCACCCCGGTACGCATATGAGTGCTCAGATGTGTGGGCAGCATGAACGATTTGTCGCAGAGCTCGCATCTAAAAAACCACAATGATAACTAAACAGATTCAATAGTTTACCATCTGTATCTCACCTATAAGAGCGTAACCCGGAATGTGTCAGCATATGGTTTTTAAGTATGTAGCCTGTGGTGAAAGCCTTATCGCAGGTGCCGCACACGTAGGGTCGCTCGTTTGTGTGGGTACGTTCGTGCTTGACTCGCGTGGTGTAGTCGGAGAAGCAGCGTCCACAATATTGACAGGCAAACGGGCGTTCTCCAGTGTGTTTACGCATGTGCCGCTTAAGCTCTGAGGTGGTGCAAAAGCATTTGTCACAGATTCTAGCGATAAAAGTTCAATTAATTGTAATATCTCTGTCAAAATATATGTGTTCCATTCGGGTCACTTACTCGCACTGAAAATCCTTTTCGCCGCGATGCCGACGGCAATGCAGCTCGAATGCCATGCGTCCCTTTATGTGATTGCCGCATTGATCGCAAATGTAAACACCGCCTGCTCCACGGCGGCGTGGATCTTCCGGTTTGATCTTTGGCTTTGGCGGCAAGCTGCATTTTTTCACAACATTCTCATGCTCGTATTCATCGTCGAGCACATTATCTAGCACGGCCACCTCGTCGTCGGAATCATACAGATACACCTCAGTGGGATCGGGCACAGTAATTTGATCCGACATGTTCTCGATTTTAACAATGTTCCCATCATCGTCAGCTATTAGACATTCGTATTGAGTCTCCTCCACGAGCGACTCGCCATCATCCTCGTCGGCTTCAATGAAATCCGGCAGCTCGTGACCAATCTCGTATTTTACATTCGTAACCGTTCCACTGCTCTGTGGTGGCAATTTAACAAAGTCGTCCTCTGCTTGCTGGAAATCGGGCTCTATTTCAGTTCGCTCAGCTTCGGCATCAGGCTCCGAGTCGGCTTCCATCTCTTGGCCATCTAATGGCGGCGTTATTGGCTCATTTCCCATTATCAGCACTTTATATCTCTCCGGTATTGTCTCCTGTTGCTGCTTGGTGAGCCCCGCAAGCAGCTCGCGCTGGGCACTGATGCATCGGTCCCGAAACCGGATTGCACTTGTCAGCTCAATGTTGCAGCACTCGCACATCAGCTCGGGCAAGCACATATAGCTCTCCAGCTGCAAGTTAAGCATATAAAATGTATAAGATAATTGCTTTTGATTCTACACACAGTCACAGATAGCAGCTTACCCGCAGGCCCGTCAGCGTTTCTATGTTGCCTACTAGCTTTTTGTTCGCTTTGTCGAATATTTTGAAAGATTTTTTGAAACTGACGTATTTGCCACACACCCTGCATGTGTTTTTTAGCCATTTATTTGGCACTTTTGCCATATTGTCGACGCAAAAGAAAATTTTTGTGGAATAATGGAGGAAAAAGATGCGCGGATGTCTCGCGTTGCCAACTATTTGTGATATGTTGTTTTGCCATTCACAGTGAGTGTCAACAACACAATGTTCAATTAACAGAGTTGCGTCCCGCTTAACAGAGTTGCAAGGCTAGTCATGACTACGTTGGAATGGTAAGTCTTTGCCAAAAATAAACAGAAATTTGTTTATATTAAATTCATATGTACGCAGGGCTTGCGCACCACGGTGCTACCGAGTCTTCAAAAACCATTTACACGGCCATGCCACGCAAGAACATCCGCTCAAGCAACAAGCCGCCAATGTCACTGTGAGTAAACAACCGACGCCAATTATAATCGTTAAATGAATTTCTTGTTCAGGTCGGGGAAAACAATCCACTGAGTTTAGCCCTGGCACTGGAGGGCACCGATCCACTTTCAAAGTTTGCTCGCCAGGAGCAAGAGCTGAGTGATCCGCTGTCGCAAATGGCCAGTGAGTTTGTAAGTCAGCCGCGATTACTTTTGGTAATTGACTAACTAATTGTGATTCAACATTTCGTCATACCCTGAACAAAGACGCTCAAGTCGAAGCGCGGTAATGCAAGCGAGCCAGAGGATAACACACTCAATTGGAGCTCTCGGCGCCTGGGCATACTAAATCGTTTCACCACTAACGAGAAGCTGTCGCTTTCCACAAGTTTTCTGTGCACCAGCAGCACGGACGGTGGCGGTGAAAACTGTAAGTCTAATGTAGGTCCTTGAAATATAATTCATTTGATCCATTTACTTTGGCTGCAGTCAAGGCTCAGACGGTGGTGGCCGACAAGGTCAAGTATCGACTGGAGCAGCTGGATAATTTTGATGATGGTAGCATGCGTCACATGATGGACCTCACACAGCAGGAGTACATACAGCGGTTCGATCAGCTCAAACAGGAGCTCATTCAGTCCTGGCACAGCGATCAGCGCGTCAAGGCACTTAAGATAGCCATACAGTGCGCTAAGATGCTGTCGGACACCAGCGTGCTGCAGTTCTATCCCAGTCAGTACGTACTTATCACCGATATCTTGGATGTCTTTGGCAAGCTGGTCTACGAGCGTTTGAGTGTCAAGGCGGCGGGTGCACCAGGCGCTTCAGCTGTGCTCCTGCAACGGGAGCGTGAAGCTGCGCGCGACACCTGCCAGAATTGGTTCTATAAAATCGCCTCCATACGTGAACTGTTACCGCGTCTCTATCTAGAAATGGCTATATTCAAGTGCTACGAGTTCCTGACGTCCTCACAGCAAGAAAATCAGGAATTGTTGCTACGGCTGACAAATCAGCTACGTGGAATTGCCGATCCGCTGGTGTCCAGCTATGCGCGCTGTTACCTGGTGCGCGTTGGGGTGCCGGTTACCTCCAGCAGAGCATATATACGGGAAAACTTTACAGATTTCTTTACTATATATCCACAGGTTAGTTAGTATATATTCTAAGCTCACTTTTACTTTAATTGGTCTCTGACTGGCAGATCTTTCGCCTCGTCGCCCGCTTCAACTTGCATCCTGAGATAATCACGGCCAGCGCCTATTTACAGCTGTATGCACCAGCTTTGGACTTTATGCTGCAGTGCCTGATGCAAAAAAGCGAAGTCTACGCAGAGGAAATGCTCAGCGAGTGCAAACAGCTGAAGAACAAGTAAGTCAACTCATTCTGCATCCAAGCCCAGATTATAACTTATACATTTTTCTTAAGCGGTGCTGTGCTGTTGTCTATCGTCAACTCTTCGAAGGGAGAGTTCATAGCTGCCCATGCGCAAGAGTTTTTGGAGCTGATCAATAACTGCGATACACCAGGTATATCCAAATCCCAATTACTGCGACCGCTAGGCGGATGTGTCAGCAGCTGTGCACCGTTGCAGGAGCAGCGCATGCCTTTTCTGAACGCCGCCTTTCAAACCATAAATACGCTCACAGATCCAAACGAATACATTAACTGCGTGGAGACCTGGGCGCCCTTTGTAGCACAGTATTTTACGGTTAGCACGAAGTTCATTTAATGTATACTTCTTTAACTAATTGTGAGTTGAACCGTGTTGTAGATTCACGAGGTGAATCGGCTGTTGGGCGAACTAAATTCGCGGATGTGCCTGGGCAAGGCCTATGAAAAGCACTATGGTCAGCTGCAAAGCATTCTGACGAGGATCATGCAAAACTATCGCAGCATTGAGCTGCTGCTCATACAACCGCATTTTCTGCCCTACTTGGATCTGTTTCACAAGGAGTCGGTGCGCGTGGAGGTGTGCAAATCCATTTTGAGCTACTACCGGCAGAATAGCGAGGAACGAACTTGTGATGCTGTGGTCACCAATGCACTCATGTATCTGGGCAAAATACTGAACGACTCGGTCAAGTAAGTGAGCGAATTCGTCCACCATACACACACAGATTCAGTTCATATTTATTTGTAGCGCACTCACTGTGGAGGACGAACGTCGTCAGATTTCGCAGCTGATCAACGGATTCATAAACAAGGTGCATTTTGGACGTGATCTAGAGCAGCAGCTTAGCTTCTACGTGGAGGCACGCGGCACATTTAGCAACTTGGATGCGGTCTACGTCACCCTTGTGTACGCCGTCTGCAAGTTAACTATATCCGCATGCAGTCTACAAGGCGCCAAGTCTTTGGGTTTTGTTAAGGCCTGCATTGCGTACTGTTTTATAACCATTCCCAGCATTAGCTCTGTCCAACAGAAAATGGATTTGTATCTGCTGTGCGGACAACTGGCGTTGCGGCATCTGTGCCTCGGTCAGGGTATGGCTCATTTATGTCAATTGAAAACTATTTGCTGAACTTTTTGTGTCCATCAGCGGACGCCTGCTTCGAGGCTGCGCTACAGTTGGTTGCCGAGCTGCCCACTGCCACCGTTGACTTCGAAGGCAAACCGCGCTGTCTGGAGCGGTATCTTGTCGCGTATTTATGCAATATGCTAGCCACGCTAATCGTAGTGCCCGATAGCCCTGAACAGGGCGTCCTATATTTTCTGCGCCTCTTGCTGGATGTCGTCGGTAGGCGATCCTTTAAGGCGAATAGCACGGCACCAGCCATTATCTACCTGCATGCTTTGGATATGCTCTATGTGCAAAGCCTGGAACAGTTTCCCTACCACATCAGTGGCGGTAAATATCCCATTTACAATTATAGTTGAAAATCTGAAAAATAAGTTAATCTGTTCCTTTTTTTTAGTGGTTTCCAATGATGCGCTCTATGGTCACGATCCTAAGTTTCTAGCGGAGGTGAATAATCTGTGTGGTCAGGTTGTGGATTACGTACTGCTGCAGCTCAAAAATCTGGGCGCAGCCCAGCAATTGCGCACCCAAGCACAACTTTCCATGGAGCTTTTTTTGCGCATAGTTCGCTATGCAGATCTGGAAAGAGAAGCACTCTGTCAACTCGCAGTAAAGCTGTGGATGCTCACTAACAAGGCACAGGCGCACCTAGACAGCGAGACTATTGTGAGCACACATTACCTTACAGTCATACAATTAACCAATACAAAATTGTTTATCGCATCTTTGCAGCCACAAACATTGTGCAGCGTGGAGCATTTCTATAAATTAGTCAAGGATTCATCACCAGCACGTGCACAAACGATTGCCAAACTGCTGCTGCGCATGCGCGATAGTTAAAACAGCTGCCAGTGTCAGCCACTAACTGAGATTACCCGTTAATAGACATATATATAGGCAGAAGTTATTACCAACCAGACATAAGTCGGTTGAGACGACTTCAAATTTGTTGTGCAATCAAATGGCTGAATTAAGACTTAAATTTTATATAGAAATCATTTTTACTAATTGGTTTCGACTAAGTTATGGCCTTATGAATTAAATGAAAATTAATTTAGACAGTTGTAGCTTGTAGACAAAACAACTTCACTAATTTTTTGATGCGTTTATTTCATTTTCAATTGCTTTAGGCCCGTTTTGCACAGCCCCGAAGGCATTCAATCTGTGCGTTATGACGGTTACACGCAGCTGCTCAGAGAGAGTATTTACGTTATTACATTATCTTTTTGCGTAGCATATTCTAGTGTATGAAAGGTGTAAAAATATGAATTACATTTGCTGCATTTTTTGTTTGTTTCAGTTTTTCTTTTGGTAGTTTAAAACATTTGAGGCAATTTGTCGTTTTGCATTTGCATTTGCATTACACGTGTGCATTTCAAAAATGGCTAAAATCTATGGCTGACAAACTCGAAAAAATCAAATCAACAACTTAAACAAAAGCTTCACGAATACCAAGTAAATAATATTTATATGTATATGTATTATAAAACTAAAATTTGTGGATATATGTATATATGTGCTGAATACGTATTTATCCATGAGGGGCAGCTCAGAAATTGGTCTCCTTAAACTCCTTGGACTGCAGCACGGGCGCCACTTTGCCATTTCCGCCACCACCGCCGCCACCGCTTTTGCTGCCGCCATCACTGCCAGCTTCGTCAGCGCCAGGCGCTTCTGGAGCCGCACCACCTACGGTGTAGGCCAGTACGGTGGCATGATCTAGTTTTCCAGGCAATGTGCCAAAGGCGCTGCTGTCGACGATGCGTTTGCGAGCCGCTCTGTGTTGCATGCGATTCAGCTGCACCTCACGTTTGACCCCGTCCGGGCCTGTGGATAGCTTGTAAAAGAGCTCGCGCTGCTCGAGAGTCTTGCGACGCGCCGAGGTGATCATCCGCACGAAGTCGATCAGTAGGTGGCACAGCCGTCGCGCCGAAGCGCAGGGTGAGAAGGTTCCATTGATGCCGTAACTAAGCAGATCCTCCAGACGATAAAGCGTCAGGGCATGACGCTGCGGTCCAGTGACCAGCGGAAGGCCCATCGCTGACTTGGGTATGCGCTGGATTGGAGGCGTTGGTGGAACTGGCGAGCCGGCGCCAACGCCATGACGCGCGTCGATTAGCGTCTGGGAGCGCATATACTTTGGCCGACTGGGCACATTGCCAGGCGGACTGCCTGCTTTCGGCTGGCGTGTGCGACTGGGGGGCGTAGCCGACGACGGGTGGAGGCGGGCGTAAATCGCAGAAGCGCTTTTGTTTTGACGCTTGGGCGCCAGGTTCGCTGTTTTCATCTGCTGTAGTTTCACATCGGGGGTCCAGGCCTCGGCGAACTTGCCAACGACGGGATCAAAGTTGTCGCTGATGCCATCGGAGGTAAGAAACACAATGTCACCGCGCTCGATGCAGCTCATGGAGAAGGTGAGATTGCTGAGCTCCGGCTTATTGCCATCGGCGGGTCCCAGAGCTCCCAACGCGTCACGCATGTCCCGCATGGAGCTAATGTCATGGGAGGCCTGCGTCAATTCTCGCACGCCGTGCTTTTTCGAGTACACGTAGCCCAAAGAGTCGCCCACATTGCAGGCACAGACAACATATTTGCCAGGTTGCCCGTCCAGCGGTAGCACCACGGCAATTGTCAGCGTGGACAGCGCTCCACCCACCTCGAGAATGCAACCGTGTCCCTCCCACAGGCTGCGCAACAGACTCACGAACAGCTCCTGCGTGGTCGTAGCCCGGCACTCGTGCGCTTGCCCAAACACCGCGCGGTCCAGATAGTCCAGGCAGCCGTGAACAGCGGATCGTGCGGCCAAACGAGCGCCATCACCTGCATGCACGGAACAGAAACAGAGTATAAAACAGTCGTTATTTGAGTGAAAGTTACGTACGGGCATCTAAATTATGTGCAAAGCAATTATTGTATAACAAGTAAGGTTGCTCTAGTCGGGACCTTCCGACACATACACACAAACAGTTAATGAGTATTGAGGTGGTTAAAAATGAAACCAAAAATTTAATTGGCAATTACCAACAAAAAATGAAATCTGCCACGCCGGGAATCGAACCGATTTTGATGAGGATGGTCTTTTTGTTCATGGTTTGGTGTCTAGATGAATTCTACATTTGAGTCTAAATATAAAATTTTTGGTCCAAATTCATGTCAAAATTTTTTTGAATATATACCGTAGTGTTCCCATATAAGAATAAGTCTCAACTTCGAAACTGCCAAAACTCAACCTATTTTCATAAGGTTGGTCTTTTGGTTCATGGTTCGGTGTTTAAAAATAAAATTTTTGGTCCAAATTCATGTCAAAATATTTTGAATTATACCCTAGTGTACCCATATAAGGATAGGTCTCAAATATCCCCAGTCGTAACTTTGCCAAAACTCAACCGATTTTCATCAGGTTGGTCTTTTTGTTCATAGTTCGGTGACTAGATGAATTCTACATTTCAGTCTAAAAATAAAATTTTTGGTCCAAATTCATGTCAATATTTTTTGAATATATACCGTAGTGTTCCCATATAAGGATAAGTCTCAACTTTCCCCAGTCGTAACTTTGCCAAAACTCAACCGATTTTCATAAGGTTGGTCTTTTTGTCCATGATTCGGTGTCTAGATGAATTCTACATTTCAGTCTAAAAATAAAATTTTTGGTCCAAATTCATGTCAAAATATTTTGAATTATACCCTAGTGTACCCATATAAGGATAGGTCTCAAATTTCCCCAGTCGTAACTTTGCCAAAACTCAACCGATTTTCATAAGGTAGGTCTTTTTGTTCATGGTTCGGTGTCTAAATGAAATCTACATTTCAGTCTAAAAATAAAATTTTTGGTCCAAATTCATGTCAACATTTTTTGAATATATACCGTAGTGTTCCCATATAAGGATAAGTCTCAACTTTCCCCAGTCGTAACTTTGCCAAAACTCAACCGATTTTCATCCGGTTGGTCTTTTTGTTCATAGTTCGGTGTCTAAATGAATTCTACATTTCAGTTTAAAAATAAAATATTTGGTCCAAATTCATGTCAACATTTTTCGAATATATACCCTAGTGCTCCCATATAAGGATAGGTCTCAACTTCTCCCAGTCGTAACTTTGCCAAATCTCAACCGATTTTCATAAGGTTGGTCTTTTTTTTCATGGTTCGGTGTCTATTTGAATTCTACATTTCAGTTTAAAAATAAAATTTTTGGTCCAAATTCATGTAAAAATTTTTCGAATATATACCCTAGTGCTCCCATATAAGGATACGGCTCAACTTCCCCCAGTCGTAACTTTGCCAAATCTCAACCGATTTTCATAAGGTTGGTCTTTTTTTTTCATGGCTCGTTGTTTATTTGAATTCTACATTTCAGGTTAAAAATAAAATTTTTGGTCCAAATTCATGTCAAAATTTTTCGAATATATACCCTAGTGTTCTCATATAAGGATAGGTCTCAACTTTCCCCAGTTGTAACTTTGCCAAACCTCAACCGATTTTCATAAGGTTGGTCTTTTTGTTCATGGTTCGGTGTCTAAATGAAATCTACATTTCAGTCTAAAAATAAAATTTTTGGTCCAAATTCATGTCAACATTTTTCTGAATATATACCGTATTGTTCCCATATAAGGATAGGTCTCAACTTTCCCCAGTCGTAACTTTGCCAAAACTCAACCGATTTTGGTTAGGATAGTCTTTTTGTTCATGGTTCGGTGTCTAGATGAATTCTACATTTCAGTCTAAAAATAAAATTTTTGGTCCAAATTCATGTCAAAATTTTTTTGAATATGTACCGTAGTGATCTTATATAAGGATAGGTCTCAACTTTACCCAGTCGATGTCTGAACCGATTTTGACTCACCCCAGTTGACGCCATCCGCCATGGCCATGGCAGCGGCATCGCCGCGCACGACACAACCGTAACAATCGGCGATGGGGTTGCCCATGGGCTCCTTGGTCAGCATGTTGTTCTCGTAGAGCGAAACCGAGATTCCGTAGGCAAAGTCGCAATCCATTTGCCAGTTTTGCACGCCGGCCACCGGCGTGGAATGGCCGCTGGAATTGAGAGTGCCGCTCTGATTGCTGACCGCTTCGCGGAGCAGCCGCTCGCGCTCCGTGTTGCCGTGCCCGGCAGCCGTAGAGGCCTCAGTCTTAGCATTAATTAGGTTTTTGTTGTTCTGATCCTGGGCGGGGTTGTTGCCACTACTACTGCTGACCATGCTGACCACTATGGTGGTGGCCTTACCGCTGCTTTCGCCGGCCGCAGCCGACGCGGCGGCAATGCTGCTCTTGGAGTTCTTCCTGGACCGCATGCCTGCGCCGGCTGTTGTTGCCGGAGTTCCCGATCCTGTGGTTGCCTGATCTGTGTTGCTCTGGCGCCTGGAGCCCGTGGGCCGGGCGAACTTGTTGCTCAGGCGTGTCGCTGAGCTGAGCGCGGGCGCTGCTGGCGAACTCTTGCGCACGCCATACGCATCGTCGTTCTCCTGCTGCGTATCGATGAAGTCAATGTCATCCGCATAGCTGGCACTTAAATGCAACTTGGAGCGCTTGATGCCCGTCAGGCCCTCATCGGGACCCGTGCAGGCGGCAGTGATGGTGTCCGGCCCGGTGGCGTAGCGGCCCAGCTTCAGCACGGGCATGTCCGTGGGATTCTGGCCATTATAGATTTCCGGTCCACCGGGCATAAATTCACGCTCCATGCGACTATAAAATGAATTAACTGTTGGTTGGGCCTACTTATTAGCGGTCAGAGTTCACTTACCCCTCCAGATATTTGGTTATGAAGCTGCCATCGTCCTCCTCCGGGTGGCCATTGACGCGCCGCCGACCGTCGCGCGGTTCCGCAATAAAACTCAATTGTCGAAAGTACGTGGTGACCTTTTGCCGCAACGAAGGCATCTCGATGAGCTGCTGGCCTCTGCCTCTGAACTCTCCAATTAGAGCTGTGTCTTAATTGCTGCTCCGGTGCGGGGGATTCACCGCCTCCAGCTGCAGTGCATTCACCTCATCGGCGGCAATTGTTGTGGGAGTCGCTGCCTGAAGCGAAGCAGACCGAGTTTCGCATTTAATTATCAATAAATTATGCAATTAAATGAGGCGACGTCGCCGTATGACAGGATGTGCATTTTGCGGCCCCGGGGCGTGCACACAGGCACAGCCCAGGATTGCCCCCTTTCCCGACAGCAGATGCTCAGCTGCTAAACATAATACAGGACCCTCTGCCTATTGTGAGCAGACAAGACTTGAACGGGGCTTTCAACTTGCGCTCATTTCGGATGCACAGAGATGAAACGGGGCAGGGAAGACCCGTCGTGGCTTCAGTTTCAAATGACGCAGCTTCTGCGCGCTTTCGTATGATTAATGAACTGTCCGTGATGTTCCTCTTCTTATTTTCATGGCTGAGATGCAGTTCCCCAATGACAGTTATAAATGCCATTCTCTAAACTAATTATACTCTGACGCTGGGTCGTATAAATTAACCATGAAATGTGGAACACATCTCATTAAATAAGAATAAAGTATATTGGGTTACACATATATAATTATATATAAAGAATTTACAACTCCCTAACATTTAGAAATAACTTATAATCATAATTAATGAGAGAGACTAGTTTACATTAACTTTAAATGTTCGATTTCTTATAGCTTTCGAAGATCAAATTAAGTTTATATAATCGATAAATATCGATTTTCAATAATTTTGTTAAGCATGTCTATGACTACAATATCTGGAAACGCAAAATTTAATTTATTTTTTGGGTAAGTATTGCAATATTTTGTTCATCTTCAGTAAGGGTATTCAATCTTTGGCACACCGACACAAACTGTTCTTGCTCCGTTTTCGGTTAAAAAATTATATCACAGCTGTCTTTCCATCAGTTAAATGTTGGATTGAAAAGATAAAAAAAAAAACATGTTTAAATCGAAAAATTAATCTTGTTGAACTACAACCTTTGTATGTGCAGCACTCGCTGCATCACAATTATGAGATTGCTACGAATAGTTTTTGTTTTACTGATTGTGAAGATTTATAATTGTGGCTGCTCTTTTATTTAAATGGATGTATGTCTTATCTACAAGCTCCCAGCTTGACATTCGTTTGCATTGCGCAATCAGCTGGCGCTTTTTAGAATAACAATAGCTATTTACAATAATAACAGAAACAACGGCAATAACAAAGGTTAAGTTCTACAACTGGAATTAGCGCTATACTTAAATAAGTAATAATAGAAAAAAGTACAAAGATGATTTGCTTAAATGATGCGCAAAAGCCGATTTATGTAAGTGATCAACTGTACCTTAGTAAACAAATTGAACAAGCAACAACAACAACAGCTTTTGATGACGGACGCAATTGTTTATATTCGTTTTTAACGATCTATCGCTTTAATTTATGACACTTGAGTGAACACAAATAAAATGACAAATGAATTATTCATGTATTGGCCATTTCATATCGAAAATGCGTGATTGCGCCTCTCTCAGAGATTCTCAAAAGTAGCAGGTACATAAAAAAGGTTGCAAAGAAGAACATATTTTATTAAAAATTAAGAAACTTTTGAAGCCAGCTAACTAGTCAATGAAATTTGTACAAATTTGTTGTGGACTAAATACTTGTTTGCCTATTACGCACGTGCCACAGCTAGCACAATATGTCAGTCAGATTTCAGATGTTTAAGCATAAGGCATACATAAAGCTGAGATATCACGAGCTCACAGTGATCAACAGCAGCATGAATAAATTTAAAGAACCCAAGTTGAGCTGCCACATGGAGCTCTTGAAGCGCCTTTTGTGTGTCAAGTTACGAAGATGATGATTCTGATTGACATACGGAACGTGAAATGTGGGAGAGGAGGAGGAGAGGAGGGGACATGCCACCTGGTGCCGTTCTACGCCACTTGAGAAAACGTAAAATGGAGCGCAGCTAATGATAGAATTGTACCGCAAATGGATGGGCTTTCATGCGGATGCTGTGTGTATTGAGGTATTGAAGTGGGTGCGGTCAGCCTTTGTGGTTGTAATCTCTTTGACTGCACATTTAATCGCAGATTCTTGTTGTTGCTAAATTGAATTGTTTGCGGCACCGAAGTGCAACTTTTCAATCAGCCAGATTGATTCCGGCTACGGAGTAGAGACGTCTGCTGCCAATGCGCTTCGTTGCGCTTGAATGCATCCCAAAGGGGGACATATGTACAAGGGTGCACACACACAACCACACACAACCAGCTGAGCAAATTCAAATGCTATCTGAATATGGGTTAATTTGAATTCAACAAAAAACAGAAAAACAAACAAACACTTGGAATGTGGGCGTCGCGGTGTCTAATTTGAAAAAAATATATAACATTTCCTCACTGACAATCCGTTACTTTGCCTTTAGATTGCTACTGCGGTCTTTCAGCCCTGAGAATATTATTAAATTACAGTTTCCTATCACATTTTGCAATGATTGATGCGTGATCTGTCGCGAAGTTCAAGTCAATTGCCTTCGGTCGGCGTTTGCAAGGTGACTTTGGCATTGGGCAGCGTTTTTATACCCTGAACCCATTGAAAATGGGTAAAACAGGGGAGGCATCTCCGACCCCATAAAGTATATATATTCTTGATCAGGACGACGAGCTGAGTTGATACAGCCATGTCCGTCTGTCTGTCCGTCTGTCCGACTGTCCGTCTGTCCGTCTGTATGAACGCAGCGATCTCGGAAAGCTGGTCTTGGTCTCATTCAGTTCCTTCTCACTTGTTATTGGTTTAACTTGAGTTAAAAGTTGAAGATCAATGCGTGGAAAAATTGTTTTTCATGGTCCAACGCAAAGTGGCCTCAAATTATATATTTTACGAATAGTTATTGCCATAAATAAAAATGTTAACTTATTTTTAAATAAGGGAAGCGTTTACTTAGGATTCATTTACAAAAAAGTTCCAGAAGTTAAATTTATACTCTAATGTAATATGCACGGAATCAATAAATTTGGGAGTGTCCATTGAAATCAGACAATCAACTCTTTTGTTCCATAACGGTATACCTATTTACTTTGGCTATTTAATCTATTTGCCCCCTTCGAGCATAACTCAAAGTCTCACCAAACACTTAGCTTCATTCAATGTAACCCAGAGTTTTGTTATGTAGAGCAATGATATCATGGCACATTGATTGTTGACACGCCCCATGTAGCACTCACCCGTCTCCCCTCAGCTCCCCTTCCCGCTGCATTAAACAGTTCACACACCAAAATATACATTGAAAAGCTTTCCGAGGCGTGTGCCACACAATCAATCGACACTTTCGAGTGAGTTCAGGGCATATTCGAGCCATCAACATTTTCAACACTCTTGGCTAATCAGGCGTGAAAATCGTAGCCAACAATTGTGCAAGAATCCAAGTGTTGAAATAAATGTGCATAAATATAATTTAATGTGAAAGTGATGAATGAAAGTTCCACGAACGCTGATCATTTTAATAAAAAGAAATTAAATTAGTTTAGAGAATGCTCCAAACAGATCCACTGCACGCTCCTACTTTTCTCCGCTGTTCCACAAACTATAAATATGCCCCACACTATTTGTATTTATAGCAGCATATGGCATAATTTTCAGATCATTTAGAACCGACCCGATCGCGGCGGTCGAGTCGTGAACTTCCACATGTCTGCCTTTGATTTGTTTTGGCTTGCAAATACACAAATACGCTTGAAAGATTTATTTGGTTTGTGTATCTTTTTGTTTATATTTCTGTTAATTATGTTTACCGCATTTCCGCTTGGGGCAAATAACTAATTGATTGAGGGAACCTTTTCAAAGACAACTAATTCAACTTAGACAAGTCCATAGACCATCCGACCATCGGATAAAAGGCCACTGAATAAGCTGCAACTAGTTGCACCACCAGTCGCAACCACCAGAGGCAGCTGCTCATATATCATTTCTAAAGACTCGACTTGCCTTGTGGCAGGCAGCAGGTTCTTTTTTGTGCGCTGCTTCTGCTGCATATTCAAAAGGTGTTGATTTAATGCAACATGCTAAAAGAAAAGTAAACAGACAAGCTTACATGGAAATGACGAGCGGGGCGGTTGGTTGGGCTGGGCTGGGCTGGGTGGTTAGACGCAAAGACACATGCGTATAACAGTTAATAGCTGGCGGCTTGAAGCATTTTGCCAACTACGACGACAACTTGCTGAAAGATTACAATGTTGTGTGTGGCATCTCAAGGTGGCAGTTGCATTCATTCGGGGGTCTTGCCATAAGTCAAGTGCAGCTCACAACTCACGAATTGCTGCTAGACAAAAGCATAAACTCACACACACACATGTATATACAGAGTGAGCGGTATAGAGAGATAAGAAAGTGAAATTTTTGCGTCTGTTTTGGCCAAGTTGAGTTATGTCTACTCCAAGCGAAAGCTGAAGGCCATAAATGCTGCAAGAATTTTAATTTGCAAATGTTTTTTGTATGCATTTTAAATTTATATAAAAATGTCAATTCAAGTTCTAGTTAGTAAGATTGTTTCAATTTGACAGCTAAACAAATTTAGATATTCTTGAAAAAAAAACATTAATAACAAATTCAAATCGATTTCATAAAATTCAAAGTGATAAATAACAACAGGCTAGAAAACAGTTGAAATTGTTGTTTTGGCCATGCAAAGAACCATCTAACATCCTGTATTCAGGTCGAACATACTTCAGTGCATATACGCATTAATATTTCTGTATTCCAGACATCGTACGTGCATTTGTTTACCTGACTTGCCTAACAAATATGGCCTATCGAAGTTTTATACCCTCTAAATGGGGCGCCAAAAATGCTGGCTGCTGACGGTACTCCAGATAATATATAAATATTATAAATTGTAATTGGTTGTTATATTATTTGAACTGTTGAAATATATATGTTTTCTTTTAAGAATATCGGACTATATCCTTTTGTTTTGAATTTCAATAAATTTATATTTTTAGGGCTATTCATATATTTATATATGTGCGTGGTATGTCGTAGTCGCTTACTCGTAACTGAAGACAGCTTACTGGTTTTTCTGCTGCGAATAATTGATGTAATAAATTTCTACGCCGCAAACGACTTTAAATAGTATACAGAAATGTGAGATTAATCAAAATCGCAGAAAATATAAATAAAACTTGCATTTCCTGTTACAAATTTAAATGATATAGCAAATGATAAACATAGTATATATATAAAATATATCTCAAATAGCGATTTAACACGCTAATTGTTATTTTAATGGCGTTCATTAACCCTTAGGCCCATCTATTCTACCCTTCTGCACATGTAAACCACAACCCTTTGGTTTATATTTAAAAGCTTATGGTCAGGTGTAAAGTCTCCAAAAATTAACCAGCTGCATAAATAATGCTTGAGGCCAGACATTCCGTTGGGCCGTTGGCTTTGTTGGTTCTATTTGTAGAGTCCAGTCAGGACCGAAAAGTGCTTGGGGTCCCATTTAAATCTGAGTAATTAAAATTGCATGTGATGAAATACAAACAGAGTCACATACAATGGAGTTCCTTCACCTCGCTGCCATTGCCTGCTGGGGAGTTACACAGCTCTCCACCCCCCGCATCTTCCGTGGGCCCCCTTAGTGGGTCCAGACTGTACCAGTCTCGGGCGTTTGCTTAAATTGCCAGCTAATTGGCTTTTGGAGTGTTTGTTGTGTGGTGTGTTCATTTCCTGTTACAACCGCACGCAGAAAACAATTTGCATTAATGGAAAAGGAGGCTCCCCTTTCTCATCCCCCCCGAATACAATCATTTCCAACATTTACTTGCTGTAGCTGCAGTCGCAGTTCATGAATTGTACGTGTCGAAACTGAAAGTGCGACACAAATCTATAAAACAAAAGTCGCCTTCAGTTTTCTGAATGTTTTCCATTTTGATTCAGGGTTGCTTCTGTGTTTCTGTTGGGGTTGTTGGGGTTCTAATGCGATGGGATCTTACTGTGTCAAAAGTGCACTTTCACATGCAATGGGCGCCAAGAAGACGTCGATGCTTTTATTGTACATGGCTTTTGTTTTATCGCATGCAATAATGACGCATACGCTTTATTTTTTCTACTTTTTTTCTGCGCCCCAACTAAGGGTGCACCACCCCATTGAGGCCGCTGAGCCTTCAGTTTGAGCGCGAGTCTCTTATCGCCTATTTCCGCTTGCAAGTTTTTTTTTTTTTTTGGTGTATGCCTTTGAGGCCTCTTGGCCTCATTTCTTGAGGCGGGAAGCCTTCAGAAACTTGAACTAACTTGTTAAGTTTAGCAAATATTTAAAAAGTGTCAGATGTGGAGCAAGGCGGCATTGGGTTAAACGAAAATATGCTCCTCCTATGAATTTATCTTTGATGCCTCTTTTCCGTAGGTCTCATGCAGAATGGGGTTAACTTTAAAAGCCAAAATTCTTTGAAGAATATTTATGAAGTTAAAGTCAAGTCACATAAAATACGAATTTATTTTGGCTTAATAAACGATTTTTGCAATTATGTTCTCAAGAAAAATAAAATACAAAGGCAACTCCTCTGATGAATACGAGTAAAAATTATATTTCACATTGCTTCATTTCAGTTGGAGTTTTTTAACAAAATGATGGAACAACTTTCTGAGAATCAAAGTGACGTTTAAATGATTTCGTTAGCCAGCGTCAGATATTTTACATATATACGTAAATATGATTCAACAGTGCCAGGTAGATAATAAATTAAAAAAATTTGCTTTAACCAAGTTTTGAGACATGTTACTTTATACGTGATTCCATGATAAGTACTCAGATGTAGATACGATAAAGTTTTACCTGCAAAAACTCTGTTTCGGCAGTCTTAAGAGTATTAACAATTAGTAAGTACATTATTTTTCACAAATAATAAAAATCAATTTTTTTTCTTTATCTTGCACAATTTAATCAAAAGTAGATTGGTTTAAATGATTTTTTTAAGCGTAATACCTACACAATGATAGTTTTTATAATAATATGTTCTGGTCTCTGCAGAGATTTTCCTGTTGACTTATTCGCTTTCCCCGCGTTTAAGCCAACATTGTTAGCATAAAGTTTTTAGTTGAATGAAAAGTCGGCAGGCAAGTAGCGACAGCTGTCGCGGATATGCGAGCTGTGTAGGACTTAAAACAGGCAGCTGGCTTCACGAGAATAAATTATGTATGGGTTCGGGTTTGGCTACAGGCTTGTCAGGCATACTAATAAGTCTAATAAGAGGCCGCACAGCGAATGCAAATTTATAACCGCCGTCGAGTGGGTGCCGGAAAATAATATTAAAACAAAACATAACAAAACAAAGAAACTGAACTCCAAGACAAGAGTCAAATGCCCATGTAAAATATTAAATTAAATCTTAATGGCAGCGTATCAAATGAAAAGAAGTCAAGGCCCGGCCAAAGAACTTCGACAAACAAAGCCATAGCCAATTGCAATTACAAACCTTGTCTGTCCCACCGCTCCTTCGTCCGGCACCTTTTGTCGTCCGTCGTCTGGCGCTGGTGTCAAATGGCTGCCCACTGACGTTGCCCGGTTTTCAGTGCCAGGTGTGGTTGGTCTACAGCGGGTTAGCTGACCGCTTTGCCCACACGAGCAGCTCACCTTCCCCTTCCCCTTCCACAGCCTTAGCCTCTTTCTAGCTCCAATTTGAGTTAGTCATCGCGTCACTTGGCTGACTAATCATTGGAGACGGCGCGTGCTTAGAGAGAAATGGAGAGTCGGATAACTGGACAAAGCCCACATACACATAAATACATGAATTCAATGAGCTCTTCACTTGTTTCTGTTCATTCAATTTAAAATTGGCAAAATGTTTATTTTCTTTGAGCGTCTGTTGCTTTACCTAACAGCCGTTGAAAACAAACGAAACGAAGGCGAACTTCATTATACATATATACATATATATTTTTAAGTTTTCTTTTTTAATAGGTTTAACAATCAACAAACATTTGCGCAGCTGCAAAAATTAATTGGGACTCGGCTTGCGGGCGGGCTAGCCGAAACTTTAAGGCGTATAATTAAAAAATTATATATCGCTCGTGAAATTGTGAGAATCTATGCTGACTGGGAAAAGAAAAAGCGAAGCAAATCGCTTTATAACAATTATTTATATATTTATCCCATAAAACTAAAAAACCAAAAAAGAGTAATTTTTTTCATTAAAAAAACATATTGAAACTAAACCTGTTTTCTTATGAATTTATTCGTTAATTCCATTTGAATTAAAAAAAAACCCACTGTATTAAACATATTTCTGATTAAAGTTCCATTGATATTTTATTTACCAACATGGAGAGAATTACCATTTTCAATTAAACTGCGATACGATACCCTACTATATACAAGCGTTAGCTATAATTAACACTTAATTTTATTTTATTTATGGTTGCCTTATGTTAGATTAGTAATGAGGGAGGGACATTTTAGATAAAAATTTGTATTATGATATATTCGCAAAAAAATAACATACCAACTATGCAAGTTTAAACGGGTCTAGACTTTCTTACAAATAAAGAGTCAAATGAGCACTTCTATAAATAACTAGCTTGGTGATCTGAAGTCACTTAGCCATTAAATAAAATATTGTTCCATATTTACACACTCAATTCCCACCCACTGTACAAGTGATTGGACCCTAATAAAATGAAGCAAATGCAGAAATTTAATATCGCAACTGTCGTTGAAAAGTTTTGTGAAATGGAAACTCTATATTAAAAGTTGAAGCGCAGCTAATGCATTACGAATGAACTTGATGGCAACGAGCAAATAAACCCAAAAGCAAACTATGTATATCATAAAGAGCCATCGAGACAACAAAGGAGCAAGGAACAACGGCTGAGCACGGGAACCCGCCAGTTGTGGATGGAGGCAGACAGACAGACGCAGACCAGCTTTAACCAACATCCCCCGTCTGGGCCAGCAGCAACAACGGCAGCAGCAGCAGCAGCAGATGACGCCGTATGACGGGCCGGGCAACCACCGACTCCCAAAATATGTAAGTATTCGCCAACTGGGCGAGTGCATAGTTCAGAGTTTTCTGCTTTGCCAGCTGCTGGTGGTAACAACAACAAAAGCCCAGAAAAATTCTTGGCCAGCAGGCGAAAGTGATTGAATTCCAAAAAAGATTCGTGGCGCCACTCGAAATGCGCGTCGCGAGTGTTGTAAATATTCCAGATAATATGGAATGCTTTCTCGTAAAGAAAGAGTCGACGTATTCTGGGCATAAACTTGGTTGATAAAGCTTCAACTATGTGCATGAAAATTGTAAGGGTAGATAAAACGTATTGAAACAATTATAAAAATTGATAAATAAAATTTATTTTAATACGGGGAAATAATATGGGGATCGAGATATGATCAAATTCATATAAAAATAGTATATTATACAATGGATTTTTAATGTCTTCTTTGCACGCTATGCAAATAAATATAAGGATTCTTTGATTTCTTTATGTGTATTTGCACACTTACATATTTATATATAACAAGTAAGATTGCTCTAGTCGGGACCTCCCGACTAGGAGATACCCTGAACCCAGCATTTAACACATACACACAAACTCTCGGCACTTAATAAG
>SCDY01000871.1:0-43153 GCA_004143825.1 Drosophila micromelanica | reverse complement strand
TTTAATCGATTGCATTTATCATAATTAGCATAAAAAACAACATTTAACTTGATTTTGAGAGGGTCAAATTTTCGGTCAAAAATCATGCCAAAATTGACAGAAATTTTGACATGTAAAGCTCTCGGATCCATAGCTCCTATACTTCAAACTAGCATAACTTAGTCAAAAGTGAACCGATTAATATGTTTGAAGGCTTTTCTTTCATGATTTGTCCTATAGATTGATTCTGCATTCAAAATATATTCAATTTCAAAAATAAAATTTTTTGAAATTTCTTGGTAAAAAGCATGTACTCCCTTGTTAATTTTTGAAAACATTTTTTTTCAAACTTTTGAATTGCGAATTTATATTTTTAAACAATTGTATTTGTCATAATTAGCATAATAAACCGCATTAAACATGATTTTGGGAAAGTCCAATTTTTTGTGAAAATTGACAGAAATTTTGACAAAGCTCTCAGATCCCATTCTTCAAGCTTTGTCAAAACTGAATGAATCTTCACGTTTGCTGACATTTCTGTCATGATTTGTTCTCTAGATTAATTATACATTTAAAATATATGCATTTTTGAAAATAAATTTTTTAGTAGAAAAGCATGGTAAAAAGTCAATAAAATATATAAATTTGCGATTCGAAATATTTAACACAGAAACTTTTTCGAATTCGTTTCCTTTTATTCTTCTTAATGCTAAAACTGGCTACAGAGTATCTTCTATTCAGACAATCTCTTTGAGAAGAGTATCGTGTCTTTTTGCCCCATTTGCATTAATTTCGGACGCAGTGAGCTGTGCATTCAGTTTGCTTAGTTTTGTTTAACTTTGTCCTGCTGCTTGGCTCCAAGTTCTTTCACGTTTTTCTTGTCGTTTTTTGGTGAATTGGCAATTTTGCGATTGCACGCGTCGTGTAGTAGAGATATAAATGGGGAAAAAGTGAGTCAAGGGCGGGGGGGCGGTGCTCAGCAAGTAGCCACTTCCGTTGGCCGGATATGTGCATGAGACTCAAAGAGAAGAGAAAAAGGCAACCGAATGTCATTTTGGCATGTCAGCTAAGCATTTGGCATCAATCTGGCCAAAATACTGCCGCGCAGCCCTTTTCTTGTTAATGCAAATTTTAGCCCACTTGCAGGCTGCAGACACCCCACCCCACCCCCCTTTACATCATCTTGAAAATTGAAAGTGAAATCTGCAGCTTTGACAACGGAGCGTATGCGTAATTTACGCCGGATATTGTTCACGTACCTGATTGCCAAAGACGCCAACACTGGTGGCTGATGAGACCTGATCGGGCCCAAACCAAACGGCAGCCAAACGCGCCGGCAGCGACAAAATGCAAACCTATAACAATTGAACAGAAACTCAATTGATTTTAGTAGCTTTTAAGCTAAAATTTGGGATTATTTTTTTACCTGTGCCAACGCCACAATTGATTGCCCGATAAAGCTGACATAAAAGAGCGAGGGATCCACGGAGAAAACCTTGATCCAGGCGCCTATGCAAGTGCCGACGATGCCAACAAGTGCCGTTATGCGCAGACCCTAATTCCAAATTAAAATAAAAATAAGAGAAAAAAATAAAAGAAAAATTGTTTGCAACACTCACGACTTTGTCCAAAAACCAACTGCCCGGAAATATGAGCGGTATATATAATATCATATAAATCATGGACGTCCAGTCCACCCATTTGTCGCTGATGCCATAGTAACTGTAAATATATAATATATATATAGTAAATTAAAAATGCATGCATATATATATATATATGTGTGTGCCACTGTGCTGCGGTTTAACTTTTAATTAAATAGTTAACCAGCTTTAAAATAATATTCAAACTGCCTGCAGCTTTGGGGATAAGCATGCAAACTCATCAGAGAGAGCACCCCCCTTCCCACACCCCTCCAAAAAGCCACTAAAACCACTTACCGTGTTATTATATTGTTGATGATGGTGTATTGTATCCATTGCATGGCATTGGAGGCCGAATAGAATACAAAGAGTATCAGCACCGCCCAGCGTCGTGCATAGACTTTGTATCCTGGAAAAAAAGACAACAACAAAAAATACTATATAAGAACAGGTAGATGCGTACGGTAAATATATATAGTGTAGTAGTATATATACGGGTAAAAGCCACTTGAAGTGACTTTTGTTGTTCTCATTTGGAAGGCTTCAGGCAACGCATTGGATTAACTGTATTATTTGCTTGGTTTCCCCACAGAAACTGGCAGACTGTCATACCAGATAATAGTACTGTATATGTGTGTGTGTATATATGTGTGTATGTGTGTGTAGCTAATCCTTTGCTGTTAATGATGTGTGCGTCTGATGCTCGCCGAGGCAAGCAGCTGCTGCGTTATCAAATACTTATATACCCTTGCAGAGAGGGTACTCTGATTTGAGCAATAAAATGTGAAAAATTTAGGATAGATTTAGATTATATATTTTCTATATTTATAAGAGTTATATAATTTTAAAATTTGAGCTCTTTACAGCATATTATTATTCTTGCTATTCATTTATTTATTTTTTTTTTAAGTTTCTCTATAGAATAAATTTTTGGCAAACATTGTTTGACAATATCTTAAATAACATTTATATATCTATTTCAATATCGTACAGCAGTCATGACTATTTAATTTTATCCTTTCTTAAAATACCTGTTTATTTTTTTGTTTTACAATTTCCATGACAATTGTAACAATTGAACGTCTAACCATTCGTGTCAATACCCTGTTAACAAAAACTATAGGGAATAGTGAGTTTGTGCATATTTTTGTAACATGCAGCTAAGCTTTTAAAGTTATTGATTTTAGAGAATTGAGAAACTATAGAAACTATCCAAATAAAATATTATTTTTAAATATTATATTATATCTGTATAATGTATATACATTTTTATAGTTTATATACAAACTAAACATTTAAGTAGTATTAAGTATTTGTACTAAATTGTACAACAAATAAACTAGTTTATCAAGAAATTATTCTTCGATTAATGAGCACTTTCTGTGTTACAAGTGTGTGTAGGGTATACTGCATACAGGGTATCTGCTGGTGGTTCACTTTTGAAGTCACGTTTTTGCAGGGTTTTTTTTTACCATTTTCAGTTGTTTGGCATTGAAAATGCAAAAAAGAAGAGAAAAGCTTTGATGTTTGTTATTTTTAGTTGACAACACACACACACGTGCATGCAGGTAAAAACACACACACACACTCACACAGACACACACAAACACGTATTGGATGCGGTGCACGCAAATCAGAAACTGCAAACAAAACTATTGCATACCTTGAGGTGCAGTTAAGTCAAAATGGCCGCTTTGTGTACGTGTACGTGTGTGTGTACGTGTGTGTGTGTGTTTAAAGTGTTTTGCATACAAATGTTTAGTTACTAAGCACACACACTCACACACAACTCTTTAGCACAGGTAATGCCCCAAATGATTTTGTGTGCTTGTCGTGACTTGAACTGCATGTTAATCAAGCATAAAACCCAAATATATGTTTGGTATATATGGTATATATAATCTACGTGTCTGAACGATTATAACTGACCTTCCGGTGGCGCATTGGCCGCTTTGTTGGCTTTGCTCTCCTTATCTTTGGGCGTGATCATGTCTGTTGATTTGCTGGTGGCTATATAGGAATCGGCGCTCTCGACGGCGCCACTGGCGCTATGTTTCAGATCCATATCAATTTAATCTATATATATATTATATACAATATATATAATTAGCTTCTTATTTTTGGGCGGTAGTTTTTTTTTGGTGTGCCTTTGCTCGCTGATGGTTCGGTGGTGTCGTTGAATATTTACTGTACTTTAGTTGGGCAGTTTATTTAGTTACATAAATTGCTTAAAATTGCTGTAAAAATAAAAAGATAAATCCTGATTAGTTAAAGGGCTTAGACAAACATTTATGCGGCGCATTTGATGCGGCATCGTGGTTACAAAATTATGAAAACTTTTTAAAAAAGAGATATGCACACACACACACACACACACACACACACACACACACATACACACACACACACACGCATTTTAGGAAACAAACAAAACTGTAAAACAGGCTCTTACGTGTACACACGTATGCGGCGAGCTTCCCAACTGGCATAAACATTTCTTGTGGCCTTAATACGAGCACATATTACTCTACCTCCTACGGCCACACCCCCTTACGCCCTCTAGTTACCTTGTTTTTACTGGTCGGATATAATATTATTGTTTGGTTTTTATGCCCTGCGCTCAAAGTACTTGAAAGGGCATATTGAAGAGCCGCAAATTTTTAAGATGTTTTTTATGGAGCATAAAAAAACTCAGGCTAATTCTTTTATTTCCTAAAAAGATACCGTTATGGCTGTTGGCTGAGCAGAAATATTATCTATTTATATATTATAGAAAATAAAATCAATCCCCTATTGTCGCAATTTACATTCTAAAAATGTACCAAAATTTAGAATTTCGGTATATATTAAAACAATTTAAATTAAACGTCAGCTCGTTTATTACTTCTAAGTATAGCTTACTTGATTTTCTTTTTCAGTGTATGTCCTTTTTAAATTATATTTTTGCCTATTTAAACTCTAGGTACGTAGAGGGCATATTTTAAAACCTTCAATTGCTGTTTTTTTTTAAACCCGGCTAAAATGTGTAACCAATTTTCTTTATCTAATAAATATTATTAAATTTTTTATAAATAGCTTGACGGTTATCAAGTTAGTGATAAATAAAAACTTATAAAAATATGAGAAATATTTCAAGCTGTTAAAATCAAGCAATTTGCATTAATTTAAACCCGATCACCGAGATAAATATATTGAAATTTATTATATAATTAAAATGTTAATTTTCATCATTATAGGGTAACCCCTAGTCAGGCATTAGTATTTGGCAGCCCTTTAAAACGCTTCATGCTGTGGTCACATTTTTTTTGTTGCCATTAGACAAATTGGTTTTGCATGCGAAATGATTTTATAAAAATGATTAAATGCTATTTATTTGTAGACATTCATTAAGCTATTAAATTACCATTCATTTGCATTCGTTTTTAAATTCACATTTATTCACATTTATTGTTGTTGTTCTTTGACATTGAATTTGCCAGCAACATAAATGAAATTCATTGAATCAAATCAGCGCTCGGGATTTCGCTGGGGATTTCCGAGCTGGGAAATTGCAATGGGATTGACGCTGGCTTTGCCACGGACAAGCAGCACAAAGGTGGGTCGAAACGGGGGGAATAGGGGGGTAAT
The DNA here is from genome assembly GCA_004143825.1 of Drosophila micromelanica. Taxonomy (NCBI): domain Eukaryota; kingdom Metazoa; phylum Arthropoda; class Insecta; order Diptera; family Drosophilidae; genus Drosophila; species Drosophila micromelanica. The sequence goes on along the minus strand of SCDY01000871.1, from coordinate 37,904 downwards.
CGGCTTAACGGATAGGGTATGCACAAGTTCACTTGTTGCTGCCAAAAAGCCAATCAACTGCCAGATTTTCATTGCACGAATAGTTCATCGACTAGATTTAAAAAAGAGATGATTTGTTGACTTTTTTTCCCAATGCATCATTTGGCACACACGCACACACAAACACACCCACACAGGCACACAACTTAATGAAGCTGCATTTCGATTCAATTTGAGGCAAAGTTTTTCCAGCTTCACCCTTGTGTCCATAATTAAATCTGAGGCAGTGCGCGTGCCAAGCTGCAAAAACCCGCTGCAGTCCCTAATTGATTTAACTTTGTTAACGACGGCACTTAAATCAATTTGCCTGCACGACAACGACAACAACAACTACTGCTAAAATAACAGCAACAACAACAACAACAAATTCAGTGGCATGTTTCGTGGGTTTGATGCTGTTTAAATTTAAAATGGGGTATTTGAAAGCCCATAAACTATATATAAACATTCTTTTTGGTTGTTTTTTCTATTTTTAATTATTTAGAATATAAAAAAAATTCATAAAAAATAAATTAAGCCATATTTCATAAGTTAAAACATTAGGCTAACAATTTGCATTTCTAGATTTTTGATATCTTTTTTGGTTTAGTTAATAACTGTATATTCTAAATTTAGCCATGTGGCAATTATGTAGGAACTAAATTTCAGAGAATTAACAAGCAAAATTTAATTTTTATTTGTATTATTATTTTTTGTTTTGTATTGAAAAACTCCTTAAAAATCTAATTTTCCTTCTTATATATTTTAATTTTTTTTTTATTAAACATATAACTGGTTTTTAATGCGCAAAAATCGATTTTTATTTGTATTTTATTTTGTAAATCTTCCCATTAAATCCAATCAGCGTAGGTTAAATATCAAAAATTCATTAAAAACCAAATGTTTTTCAAAATAAATTTTAATTTTATTAAACTTAAAAATTAAAAAAGAATTTTAAAGAAGAGAGATATACATAAAATAATTACAATTGTATGCTGCTTACAGGGTATTCCCAAATCTGTCACTTTGCGCCCTTGTTCATTTATTTACTTTTTGTTTGGGCAGCGTAAATTGGCTCTAATGAGGCTGGGGTTGCAACATGTTTGTTATGCATGTAATTTGGGGGCTGTAATTCGATTGTGATTTTGGTTTGGATCTATAATGAAGCTACTATTTACGGATAGAATTTTTTGTCAAACATGATTCGGTATACTTTGTAGAATTGACTGTAATTGTTGTGGCTGATCATAAAAACTTGTGTGGCGGCGGCGATTGGCGGATAAGGTGGACAACGTGGGAATGATAAAGACACGAAAATAAACAGAAACAAAAAGAAAATATGGAAGAAAACAACAACAACAACATGAAGCAGGCATTCGATGATTGAAGAACGCGCGATAAGAGCGAGAAATAAGAAGAGAAACAAAAATAAAATACCTCATACAAAGCAGAAAATAAAAAAATATGTATATATAAATATATACACGTGATTTGCTATATTTAATATATATAGCTATGTATCTGGGGGAGTTTTATAAAAAACACACACGCATATATACTTTATTTTGCAGATCGATTTCGATTTATATTAAATACACCAACATAACTTAGGGTAGGTTAAAGCACGCGTCGGCCGATTTAATAGAGCGCGCTATATAGAGTCGAACCGGGCGACGTTTTGAGAGCGCAAACGGGCGAACTGAAACTGAAACTAAATCCGAAAAACGTCGCTCAGCGCTTGTCATAAAGTTGATTTTGCGAAATGTGCACTTGTTGTTGTTGTTGTTGTTGTTATTTGTTGTAAACAGCTGATTCTTTTAAACAGACATACACACCCGCACACTTGCTATAACAGTGAGCTTGACAAGGTAAACAACTTGTTAAAAATTAAAAAAAAAAATATATATATATATTTATTTACAACAAAAATACGGTTTTTTTTATAAGGTTGCTTATCAATGATTGTTATTGACTGTTTAATAATTAAGTAAATGAATTTAAGGCTTGCTTGAACAAAAAAAATGGTCTGGTGACTTATCAGAAATATATTAAACAAAGACCAAAAGTTCGATCACACCACACACTGCAAAAAGTTAAATTTATGCATAAAAGAATTTATTAAAATTTTTAGCTATAGAATATTTTATTTACAAAAATTAGTCAAGGTCAATTTTTTAATTTTTCAAAGTGAAACTTATGTTTGAACCTCGTAATTTATTACTTGTTATATAACATAAATATATATTTTATAATTATATAATTAATTTAACACTTCAGCTATACAATAAACAAACAAACCAATTTAAGTTTTAAGCTCGTTATTGATTATATTGGCTAAAGGATGACAGCTCTTAAAAAACTTCAATCGTAATTAATTGCATGCACTTTAGTATAAATAAGTCTTGCGTGTAACGGAGCTTGTGCAACGTGCTTTTATACGCAAATTGCATACTATTAAGCGCGTTCGTTTACTTTTCGCACACACTGTACATCAGCATTGCGATGTGCGCGACATATGTCCACTTATATTATGTACACACACATACATACATATACATGCACATAAATATGCAGATTAACTGTAGTAAAGCGCTTCAATGACAGGCAAGTCCGTTATTCTTTGATCTGCCAAGTACCTCAAATATACAGTGAAGATACGCTAAGGTGGCACGACTATAAAATACATATATATTTATAATAAATTACAGGTAAAATTAAAAAAATTAAATTAATAAAAAATATTAATTGTTGAATTATATATATTAAGTATTTCCCTTAGCGAGCGTTCACTGTAGTTTTCATTTGTTGATTCATGTGCCAATATAATTACAGCTGTAAACATTTTTAACCCATTTGTTGTTTTTTTTTTGTACTCTACCCCAGTTTATCGAACCTTCTTTATAAACAACTTCGCAACACGTGCATTTGCATTAACAACAACACCTCCTCTCTGTCAATTACCACAGCCCCTCCCCCCACGCCGAACCCTTTTATGTGTCATGTCAGTCCATAATTTATTTCTCGCTATTTGTTGTTTTATTAAATAATTTGCTGTTGGTTGGAACTTCCTCGTTGTCGCAGACCCAGACAACGTCCAAAACACATTCAAATCCAACTTGGTTGGGGGGTCATTATTCGATTAAGGCAAATTATTATTATATGTATGTTTTTTTTTTATTATTTATAATGCACATATCGGGCGGGCCACTCGCATTACGTGTACTTTATTGTATTAGTCTTATCGCGTCTATTTCTGTCGAACCCGTTACAGCCCCCCCCTTTCGGCCAAACTCGGTCTACATGGTTATCTGCTCAAGAGCTCTGCTAATCAGCGCTTACTTTGTATGTCGGCTGAAATTTCTCGTTGCAAAAGATAATCAAAATTGTTAAATTAGTGCCGATAAGGCCAATATAACATGCCATTAAACAGATGTTTAAAGGTATTTTATTTTTTGTTGCTTATTAGTTATAATTATATAATTGCAAGCGTAAATCCCCTATCAATCGCGTATACTAAGCATATGTTAATTTAAATAAAATTCTCGTCGTATGTGCTTTAATTTACGACTCTCACAATAACTTGGCCCAATAATTGCAAGCCAGTAAAAAGATACCCGCCTTAAACTGTCTGGCAAAACCCCATAACTACCGCAAGTATTTATAACTAGTTGGCATGCAAATCGCTTACAATTTAACCACTCACATATATGTACATATATATATATATATATACTATATCAAGTTAGAGCTATGGTTGTCATGGGAACTACAGCCACGTAATAATTTCAAATGGGCTTTAGTTGCAGCCCGAAGGCAATTTAAAGGGAGTTTTTGTCTGCTCTTTAACAGGTGTTCAGAGGGGAATTTTGCGTGAGTATTTAATAAGAAATACGTATATTTAGTTATTAACTAAACTCAATTTGCAAACAATGAAATATATATATATATATATATTTGTAAGCAATCAATTCCAAGTGCTTGACTAAAATATTAACACCACACGTTCAAAACACGAGCTACAATTTCTGTCATTAGTCATTAAATATGTCATTAAATTAGTCATTAAATAGAAATCTTTTTTTAGTAGACACTCGATTAAAAAGAAGCAACATATTTTTATTAAACCTTAACTAAATGTTGTTCACAAAAAATAATATATTTTTTGTTATTCGTGTTTGTTGCACAGAAATTTTATTGTTATTTAGTTGCAACCGGTTTTGAAAGTATGAAAATTATATAAATACAATCTTAAATATTTAATATCTACACGATAACACCTATAACATTTATATACGAATATAGGCATTTAAACTTTTGTATAAAATTGTGCTTTACTTCAAGTAATATTGCTTTTTATGATAATGCGAGTCTTAAAAATCATTTCATAGTTAAGAACTCTTTTTAAAAGGGGTTCACAGTTATTGCTTGCCTCTACTTGTGCCATGTGCCTAATGGATTTCTATGTCTTGTGTGTGCGTGTGTGTGTGGTGTGTGGTGTGGTGTGTGTGGCATCAACGGGCAATCATTTTAATGCTTACTACTTTTCGCATCAATCCCGACGCCTGACGCACACAGAGCCTCTGCTCTGCTCGGCAGGCGCTCATTAGGCGAGCATGAAACAAAGCACGCGCACTGATTGCCACATTTCTCATGCACTTGCCACATGCCGCCTGCCACTTGCCACTTGCCACTTGCCGCTTTTCGCTGGCCAACGGTCGAGTGTTGCAGCCCTTTGTCTTGACTTGACTTCAAACCTTACATGAATTCCTAATGAAATTTGCCGTTGCAAATGCGCCCGTCAGCCAATTGGCCACGAGCTCTCTCGGACATGAAGACGGACATGGTCCTCGGACGCGGATTAGCCAGCGTTAAAGCGTGCGTCCAATTAGCCAGGAACTGCCAAGGGGCGACAGCTGTTGACGCCAAAGGCTTTTGCTGCAGCTTCAGCCGGAAACTGTAGCTCAAATATTAATGCAAAACAATTTTGTTAAATGGCTCTTAGCTTATTTTTTCCGTCGTTAAGTTGCTCGAACTCTCTCTGGGAAAGTATTATATTTAGCAGGAAATGGAGACGGACATTCAATCAAAACGCGTGAACGCGTTGCCGCAGGCAGCTCGAAAAACAAGTTAAACGGATATTGCTTTCATCAAATGTTAAGCAAAAAAAGTCTGCACAATTTACGAGCTTAGAAATTCTTTTAAAATATACGTTTTCTTAAATATTAATATAATACGCGCTGCGCTTGTTTATGATTATAATACCCTGTTTAAAAGGATGTGTAAATTTGGGTATAATAATGCTCGGCAAATATATATAAAATATGCTGAAAAGAAGGCACGAAAACGAGTTAAGAAAGTTATTAAAATTAATTTGATTTTTCTTTTGTATCGCAAATGTATCTTCCAGGCGATGCTAATTATGATAGAAAGTCTAAATACCAGGTTGAAACTTTTTCTGAAAATTGCAAATACTTTTCGTACTTTTACTCATTTTTAAATTGTGTTTTGTTTTTAGGCAATCGATAATTATCGATTATAAATAGTGAGCATATGAGCTAAAAAATTGCTGGAAATGGTTTAAATTATGAACAGGGTATCGCGCAATTTATCATTTCTACCAGCTTCTTTACGTCTTCTCATTTGAGTCCCCCCCTTAATGGCGCTCGCTTTGTCGGGTGGAGGGAGATATGTTTGGAGGCGTCTGTATAATTCCGAGTCCGATTACCGCTGCACGCATTTGTCAAGCGCCTCTTAAGCTGCAGAAAATCGCGTAATTATGGTTGCGTCCTCTTAAATGCCACATAATTTCCACAACATTTATTTATTAATTAAAAAATTTGTGCGCCTCAAATGGCGGTTTTTTTTCTGTTTGTATTACAGGCTCTCTTTTATCTGCGACAAGGCCACACTTGCGGTAGGTAGTTAAGCTAGATTAATTACCATAAATTTTATTTTATTTGTCCAAACTTTTTGCCCGCACAAAACCACGTAGTACATTCTTCTGCGTGCCGCAATTCTCAAGTTCTGCAATTTTATCAAACAAGTTTCGACACAGCAGGCGACGCCGCAGACTTTGTCCTTTTATTTTATGGACAGCTGACGCTCCGAATATTCTCTTCCTGTTTATGTTTAGGTTGTTACTAAATGGATTAAAAAAGACTAAGAATTCGAGTTTGAATTGAAATAGAACGCATTTTAAATGCCAATTAACAGGCAAAAAAAAAATCTGACAATACTTTTCAAAGATTTGCAGGTTTTAAATTTATTTATTGTAATAAATCCATTGCATACTTTTATGTGGAACAATAATAAAAAAACATCTAGAACTTGACGAATGCGTTCTGTTAAACTTGAAAGCATTTTTAGCAGAGCATACTTTTGTGCTGATACAAAAAATCATATCGATCTCCTTGAAATAAATATATATCGGCCATATGTAGCCCGATTTCGGAAAGGTCAAACTCTTTCTACACATATAAGTCTATAGAAACGATCGCCATTAAAAGCTTCTATTTTTAGATTTTTCACGATTTTTGTATTTTTTCAAATTTGCTCAATTAAGTCCCGATCTGCACTTTTTGTTGTATTTTATTGTATAGCACACCCTTTCGCATATCTTTTATCTATTGTATTATATATTTTCAGATTGGAGAAATCCTTGAAGGCGAAATGCAAAACAAAGCTGCAACAGCGGAAAGCCGACGGAAAACTTTGGTAAGTGTCCTTTTATGTAAAAAATATGTTCAAAAATTTTTTAATACTAATTAACAGTTTTTATTCCAGGTTGCCAGGATGAGTTGCAGTTATATTTAAAGTGCGTCACCGATTGTATTATAATTATTTTTAAGTATTATATATATGTATGTTTATAATATTGAAAAAGCTTTAAATTTTTGTAAATAAAAATTATTTATAAATAGGAGATAAGAAAAAGATAAGAGAAATGCAAAATAAAGAAAACAATAGTTTTAAGGATGTTACGAGAAATTTAATAAATAAATAAATATAAACAATTATTTGAATTCCTTTTTATTATTCTTGGGAGAAACTGGGTAATTTTTTGGCAAGGAGATGTTTCCAAGATTTTCTTAAAAATGCCATGAAATACCAGGCAAACAGAATCGTTAGAAAGTCGACAATAAAAATCTAAAATGTCCAAAATTCTATTGCATACTTCTAAGGTAAGAATTTTGGGCCGTCGATGGGCAAAATTAATGAAAATTTCCTCTGAAATACCAGGCAAACAGAATCGGTAGATAGCTAACAAAAACTTTAAAATGTCAAAAATTCTATTGCATACTTCGAAGGTCAGAATTTTGGGCAGTCGATTTGCAAGATTCTCAATAAAAATTCAAGCTGAAACACCAGGCAAACAGAATCATCTGAAGGTCGACAAAAAACCCAAAACGTCAAAAATTCTATTGCATACTTCGAAGGTACGAATTTTGGGCCGTCGATGGGAAAAATTAATGAAAATTTCCTCTGAAATACCAGGCAAACAGAATCGGTAGATAGCTAACAAAAAACTTTAAAATGTCAAAAATTCTATTGCATACTTCGAAGGTAAGAAGTTTGGACACTCGATTAACAAGATTTTCAATGAAAATTCAAGCTGAAACACCAGGCAAACAGAATCATCTGAAGGTCGCCAAAAAAAACCCCAAATGTGAAAATTTCCATTGCATACTTGCAAGGTAATAATTTTAGGGCCACAGATGTGCAAGATTCCCAATGTTGTTACAAAATTCTACTGCATAAAGTTAAGGTCCGGGAATTGCACTTAAAGCAATCGCTAAATCAGGGGCAATAGGGAAGGGGTGGGGCAGCTGAAAAAAAAGCATACATATTTTTCTACCATATTCTTACCCATTTTGCAAGAATTCGGCAATTTAGGTTCACCAAGGACTATACCTCTGGTATGATAACCAAGGATATGGCGGTCTTCTAGGAACCAACAGTTTGGAAATGTTGGCCATATTTGGCCGAAATTTAGAACGGGCATTTTTAAATGCGATTTAAAAAATGTATATAATTTAAAGTACGACCGTATTTCCTTAACATATGAGGATATCGATTTTTTAAACGACATTAATTACTATATTTTTATTTTTTTAGATGTATTTTATTTATGTATTTTTGTAATGTAAAAAATGTTTCTGTCAAAAAAAAAAAAAATATTTAAAATAATTTTTACTTTAAGGAAAAAAAAAGGTGTGCGATAGTGAAATATAAATATATATAAAAAGTAAGCTCAAGTTTTTAATTCTTATTTTGTTAATCAGTTAAAATCAAATTATTGGGTTTATAAATATGAAATCTCCTAAGCATTATTGTTTTTTTGTGTTATGTAAAAAATTTATATAATTTATTATAAACTGATTTTTTGCTATCTTCTTTTACAGTATTTACAAAAATGTAAAATTATTTGACATATATATTTAGAAATCTGGTAGCGAAATCCAATAGATGGAAGTATTACCGTTAAGAGCGTCAGACAGATCAATTTTTCTAGCAAGCACTTTTTGAATATGTTAGCATACTTTTAGGAGATGATTAAATTTTCATTTGCAGGATATTGCATTGTCGAGGAGCTTTCGCATTTGGTTAAGGTTGACTGCTCGAGTGGCCAGCGGATGTACCGTTATGCAATTTCTGCTGCTGCTGCTGATGCGGATGCTGCTGTCGCGGCAGCAACTTCTGCATTTTGGGCATTCATTTCATATGCGAGCATCTCGATTAGTTAGCACTTTTTCAGTTTTTCGGCTTTTCAGCTATTTGGCTTTCCATTTGTTAGCCAAGCCAGATGCATTTTTAATTGCTGCTAACGGCGAGCCTTGCTGCCATTTGCTGCCACTTGCTGCCGTTGTCAGTTTTCGTAATTGGACATTTTGTAATTAACTTCAATGGCATCCGCTGCCGCAGTTCAGTTAAGTTGGATGCAATCCTTTTACTTTTCATTTTGTTCATCTTCTGCTTGCTTTTTTTTTCTCTTCTTGTTTTTCTGTTATCAGCTTCCGCTTGGCTCATTTTTCAGATTGTGCAGTGGACTTTCATTTGACCGCATCCTTTCGCCGTTGTTATTTATGTGCCGCTCGTTAGTTTCTTTTTGGCGGTTATTTATTGTTGCTGCTGCTGCTGCGACAAGGTCGCATTTAGCTGCAGATTTGCTGTAATCGGTCAATTCATTGCACGCTGCAGTCGAGCGTATCTAAATTGATAACAATGCCAGGTTAGAAAGTTAAGTCAGCTTCCTTGTGTAGCGGTTTTCCAACAGGAAGTGGCCCAGTTTCCAAGTTCAATCAATAAATTGTGCACTATAATTGCGAGTGTCGAAAACTTGTACTTGCTTACAGTTAGTTTATCCTCAGCGTCTTTTGTTTGCTTTCCTTCTTTTGCTTGTAATGTGTTAAGCATGCAATATTCAAGCTCTTAAAGCGTGCGAGAAGGAGCAGACAATGAGCGGGAGAGCGAGAGCGAGAGCAAGAGAGCGTGTGTACTTCAGTTCAAAAACCTCCAAGCATTGCGTCACAGACACAACACACGCACACAAGCGCAACACAAAATGCTGCGAGCACACAAACAACTGGTCACACACAGACAACAGACTTTGTCGTCAGGGTGTGAAGCTTTTCAAAGCTGAAACTCGCTTGTGTGTGGAAAAGGGAAAGGAGAAGCGAGCGCACATGCACTCACACTCACACGCACACGCACACATAGAGTCGGACCGGTTGCTTTGTGCTTTGGCATTTGTCTAGCAGATTTTTACACAGCACTAGAAACACACACACCTGGGCACTGCAGTGCTTGTGCTGCTTCTTCTTCAACTAGTTCTTAATCTTGTGCTAAATTTATACAGTATGTGCAAAAGAATAAAAAGGAAATGCATGTGTAAAAAAATCAATTTATGGATTTTAGTTTTTAGTAAATGTATCGCACGTGTTTTTTTTTTTGGTTGTTTAGTTTTCTCTTTTATTGTTTATTATTTATTTTTCAGTGGCAACAGCTGCGTCCATTTGAATAGAAGCAGTCGTGTATTTAAAACAATTTCGCGTAATTGCAATCAAATGAAACGCAAAGCACTTAGGGAACAGGAGGAAGGAGGAAGGGGGCGTGTCCCCTAAAGGGACTCACTTAACTTACCCCGTTTGTTGCTGCAGTCAGGACCAAGAGAAAAGCGCGCTAAAATGTCCCTGCTAGTGTGTGTGTGTGTGAGTACTTTTATGTGTGTGTGTGCGTAAGTTGACAAGGCAATCGCGCCACTTTTTGAATGAAATGGAATTTATTTATTAAAGTGTCGTCCGAGACAAACTCGAGCCTGTGCTGCAACAGAAGTCTATTTATTTGCTCGCCTCTTTGGCACACAATTCGCACTGAGCACACATTCACAATTTAAATAAAATATACAAGACACGTCGCACAGTGGTCCTGGTTTTATATATCTTTTGCACAGGTCTCGCAAACTGCAAAACTCTTTAAATGTGTGTTTTTCTGTTTTGGGGGGGTAGAGCTAAAATCGTGTCTGCCAACAAGTTTGTGTGAAACACTGAACAGGACTACTGCGAATGCTATTGCCTTTGGCCATTTTATAGGACTCGACTCGGGTTCCACAACAGCTGTTGGATGCTGTGGATGCTGTGCCTCTCCTTGCTGGCCGGCCAATGCGCAGGTACAAACAACGCTGCCAAACCGCCAATTGCTTAAGCAATTTTCCTTATCAGCTTAGTTCTACATGGATTCAATCACATTTGTTCAAGGAAATTCAATTTCCACGTTTGTCCAACAAAAAAAAAGCTCTTAAATGGCGCTGCCTAAAACTATGCAACGCATTTTTGCAGCTATCGGATAGAGCACAGGGTGTGCCATGTGAAAAGGCTGTTGCCAAGCACTTGTTGCTATCTTACGATTTTAGCCACATTCTGTGTCCTATAGCTTTATATCATGTTTTTGAATATTTCAATAATTTGTGTGTCTTTTATACCTTTTTATACCCTGAACCCATTTAAAATGGGTTGAGTTTTGGCATAGTTACTAGTGGGCAAAGTTGAGACCTATCCTTATATGGGCACAGTAGGATATATATTCGAAAATTGTTGACATAAATTTGGACCAAAAATTTTATTTTTAAACTGAGAGTAGAATTCATTAAATTTTTAAATATTACATTTTTTTATAGTTATATTTATATTTTTATAGTTTTCTTCTAAACTATTGAAAAAGTTCAGTTCTATTTTTGCCCTTAAATTCTTATAATTTACTCATCAAAATTGTGGTTAATTTTAAAAATATGTTTTAGATTTGCTAACAATGATTAATATGCCACAGCTGTTGGCCAAATTCTCACGCATTAGTCAAAGTTAGAAAATTTGACATAGCCATTAAATTATCTCAATAAACTGAAACAACATTGTTGAAGAAGCATCGAAAGTGGTTGTTAAATGACTTTCACCAGGCCAACTTGGGCGCGAATTTTATTGGCCAACTGAACTGAACTATGTCGATTGATGTAAAGATCTAGCCCAGGCTTTGTTGGTCAGTCAAATTCGCATGTCAACAGCTGCTTGTGGAATTTTTTTTCTTTTTTTTTCTTTTGATTGTTGTTAGTTATCTTATTGGCTTGTTTTGCTTTTGCTTCGTCTGCTTTTAACTTGGCCATTGATGCTTGTCTTAACGGTCAATCAAGTTCTTTGCATTCCAAGATGACTTGTCCAGGATGATGATGGGCCACTTTGTATGTCATTAGCCAGGCTTTAAGCAACGGCATTTCTTGCTGGCGTTTGTTAATGAAAGGCAAAAACTGAAAGAAAAAAAGATATACACACAATTCCATATCAATACACAAAGTGAGCGGGAAAAATGGCCAAAAACTGAGACGCCTCAGTTTTGGCCAGAGTCTCAGCAGGCTGGCCCGTGTCAGGTGCAATGTGCCGGTGCTGTTGACCAGCAGCAAACGTAAAAAGTACATAAAAACACACACACAAACACAAAATAGAAGAAAAATTAAAAAAAAAACAAATAAAATAAAAAACAAAAAGGCGGAGAAAAAATAAACTCTGGCAGAGCGTAAGTGTGCTTGTGTGTGTGTGTGTGTGTGTGCTTATGTGTGTGTGTGTGTGTGTGTGTGTGTGTGTGTGTGTGTGTGTGTGTGTGTGTGTGTGTGTGTGTGTGACGGACTGAAGATATCGCTGTCGCTGTTGTTGTTGTTGTTGTTGTTGTTGTTGTTGTTGTTGCTGTCGTTATTGTTGGACCGCCTGACATATCAAATGTCTTTCATAGGTAGTTAAACGCTTCCTATTCCGCGCTTGTCGCTGCCGCTGCTGCACTTTGTTTTGCATGGACAACTTGGACAACAACAAGCGCTCGGGCTCCGTTTCGGCGTGTAGGGCATTTCCCGATTCATTTGACCGACCCATAAAACGATGTTTATTTATAGCGAGGCTTCTTCGCCAGCTAACTGAACTTGCGTAACCGAATACCAAGCATTGGTCACTGTGTTAGTGCTTTTACGGCATTTGTTCCCTCTTCGTTGTCTTCTTTTATTATTTTTTGCACTTCCCATCTGCGTTTGCTTCCTTATGCATACAAACGAATGTGACCAAAAGCGCTGCAGAAAGTTTGCCAAATACGCAAAGAGAGCGAGCAACCGAGTATTAGAAGTTTAGCAGATGTGCAAATTTGCGATTGGGTCGCACTGGTCATGCGCTGCCCTTGAATTGTGCTGGCTCAACTGGTTAACCAACCCCAACCCCATTGGCCGAAAACTTGTTTTGTCCCTAAGTCACGCAGCCCAAAAATGTATCAAAAACAAAAACCAGAACAAAATTTGCCGCTAATTTGCTTGTTTTTTCTTTGTTGCTTGCTCGTGACAGCTGTTGAACGCGACGCTAAACAACAACAGCAACACACGCAGAGAGAGGGAGAGAGCGCGCGCTCGCGAGAGAGCAGAAAGCAGAGACTGCGCGGCTGCAGCGGCGGCGACACAAAGCTCGACTTAACAGCGTCGACGTCGACGACTCCATTCGCGTTTCAACCTTTGCGCGACGCTCACGCAACGGCAGAGCAAAGCAGAGCGACACTCGAAAGAAATGTACGCAAAGCGAGACGGGTCACAATTGTTATTATTATTATTATAAATATTATTTTATTATATTTAACTCAATTTGTTGCTTCTGTTGTTGTTGTTCTTGATGTAAAACAATAGCACAAAACGTGTCGTGCAATAAGTAATGATAAGTGAACCTTAGCTAAAGCTAAAATCGTTGAAGCGCAAACACAACAACAAGCGGCGAGGCTGGTGATAAAAAAAGGGCTCACGGACAGTGAGGGAGTAAAAGTGCTATGCAGCCCTAGACCTTAAGGCCAGCTTTTGTGTACGTGTGTGTGTGTTTAGTGCACTCTCCTAGTGGGTCACTGGAGCGTGCGATATGTCAGTGCTAAACTAAAACGAGCGACTCATGCGCAAAGCAGACACGACAAAAAAAACTAACTAAACTAAACGACAAAAAGTGTCAACAGGGCACCAATTGGACAGGGACAGTGTTAGTGTCAGTGTTGGGCAAGTGTCAATGTCATTAGCATTTTGAAATGCACTCAAAATGCAACCCTGAGCGATTGTGTGAGAAAGAAACTTTAAAAACGGAAAAACAGTTGAAATTGCTTCCGCTCGATCGATTGGTGTTTTTTTTTTTTTTTGAGACGGTAATTTTGTGAAAACAACTTTTACGTACAGAAAATAAAATTACCTAAGTAACAGCAGCAACAAAGCAGAAAGCAAAACCAATTGGCCAGCATCAGTTAACACTATTTAAGAGCCAAGTGGCAACTGAGACGCGTTCGCCAAGACGTTACCAACTTCCGTTCGTTTGAGGCGCCTAAGCGGCTTCATTTGTTGTTGTTGTTGATCGTAACGTTTTGGCCAATTTCCCAATGAAACGACACGTTCGTCATGGGGGGAAAAATGTGTGAAACCGTTGGTAAAAGTATTATTGATACATCTGCGTGTAATTAATACCAAAAAGATTTCCCTTTCTCAGGCCCCACACAAAAACACCTCAATCTCAAGTCTGAAGCTCCAACCGCAAGCTGAACTCTTGGCCGCAACATCAATCATCTGCCCCGGCGGCATGCAAAATATTTGCCAAAGAAACATGTCCAAATATTAATTAAGCGATTGCCCGCCGGGCAGACGTCAGCTACGGCTAACAAATACATTTACACATGCACACAGGCTTGTTAACTAATTGCATCTACATATGTATGAGTAGGCACACAACTACAGTGAAACGACAATTAACGAACAGCTGCCAAGGCACATTACGTGCACATTTCTTTTCTTTTCTTGGGTTCCAAACTTGTTGCTTAGTTATTATTCCTCTTGTTGGGCTTAAAGCAGACTTTTTTGTTTTTTAGAAAAACTTTTTTAACTCAAAAAACATACCAAAATTAATCTGAAAATTTATTGGCAGAAACATATAATATATTGTTGATTTATTTAAAATTTTAGAAATATAATCAAAATAGAGTCGTAAACATTTTTGTAAAAATTTTATTTTAATCTTTTGCTAAGAATATTCTCTGTTTTTATGCATTGACATTTAGTTCGCTACATAGAGCTTTCACTGTACCCCATTGGCACTTGAATATTTACCTGACTGGCTTATTAACTAATTGCATATATGCAAATTTACAGAAATCACGTGTAGTTGATATCCGTCTGACCCATTTTGCCGTTGACCCAATTGCATTTAAAAATTGCTGTCATTGTTTAATTAATTATCAAATTAGTTACTGTAACCACTTAATGCGACATGCAATGCGAAACAATTGTGTGAACATTGCACAAATCTCAAGTCTAGATATGCAGCACGTAACAGCAGCAGCAGCAGCAGCAGCAGCAGCACCAACTGTTGCCATTGGGCAATGTGCAGCACATCTGATTTTAAATCAATTTCTAGTACAAAAGGCAGCCAAACCCTATTCTCCATTAAGCTAATCCTCGTTCAGTTATCCACGAATTTTAAATACCCTTGCTTTAAATTATTTAAATCTAGAATATGTTTTTTAATAGTTGCTAATGCAACGGTAAATTAGTTGGCCGTTAATAATTCAAAACCAAAATTTTTAAATCTTATTCTCTCTAAACGTTTTTCGACCACAAAAGTTGGCAACTGAGCGCTTGAGAAATGCATTTTTAATTATGCACACAAATTGCATATCATGATTTTGGGCTTTTTGTTGCATTCGCATTACCATAACGAAAATCCGCCCAAAAAAAAAAGCAAAAAAAAATACTAAACCCATTCACAAACTTGGACAGCGTTTTCACCTGACCGAGACAGACACACACACACACACACACACACACACACTGGCACACACACAACAATTTCTATTGTTGGCCAGAGGCCAAAACCTGCAGACCCGTAGCCCGTAGCCCGCAGCGGCTTAAAGACAAGTGAACTTTTTAGTTGAGCATTAGAAACATGTTCAAGACAAGCAACAGCAACAGGCAAAAAAAAAAAAAAAACAATCAACAAGTGCGTCTGTCTGTCCGTTGTTGTGTCCCGTTGTCTGGAAATGCGATACAAAATAGTCTTGTTTTGTTCGCATCTCTCGCTCGTTTAATGCTTCGTCAGTCACAGACAGACGGACAGCAGCTACAAATGTATCTGCAACTGGCCAACATCATCATCATTATCATCGTGATCATCATCATTCTCAGCATCGCAGCCACATCATCAACTGAGACAGAGACGGACTCCGAGTCGGAGTCTCTGGCATTTCATGTCATCTATTTAACTGCCCCAACTCGCAACTATTCTCCACATGTGCCGCACTGCGAGGCGTGCTCCAGGAATTCTTTAGGCAACAAAAAAAATATTTAATTAAATTTTTAATAAATGGATATTTTATAATTGTTAAAGTTATGAAACATTGGTTGATTATTATATTATTTATTTATTTGTTTGAAATTGAAATCAATTATCGGATCATAACCCCTTCGTAAAATATATTTGTGTTGTTGGAGCAGCAAATAGGGTGTAGATATCCTATCTATTTATCTAAATATGTATCTATCTATATATTTTTATATCTGTCTATCTATATATATATATGTATCTATAACTATCCATCTATCTATCTATATATCTGTCTATCTATCTATTTATCTTTCTGTCTATCTATCCATCTATATATCTATCTATCTATCTATATATCTGTCTATATGCTTACTGGAGCTATAGATATGTATATTTTACACCATTAATATTCTAAACTAATTTAACTAATTATTTTTAATTTCGTTAGACTCTTAATTACATATAATTTGTTAAGCTGCCCTCGTATCGTCTGTCGTCTTAGAATTTCTCTTTGCGTTTGCATCTGCTTTTGGTTTATTGTTTTTATTTTTTTTTGGATTTTGATTTGCAAATCTTTTTAAAACGCCATGTTGACTGCTTGTTGTTCTGGCCCCGGGGGCGAAACTTCAAAATTGTCTGTCTGTCTGTCTGCCTGTCTTTCCCTGTGGCTGTCTTGAAGAGCGGTGCTTGAGGAGATTAGCCGCGCAGCTCTCTCAAGTTGTTGTTGTTGTCGTTAACAAATATTCGCACCAACTATGCAAATCGATGGCAGTGCATTTTAATACAATTACCAAATGCGACTACGTGCCTGTTTCTAGGTCTCAACAATGTACATATTTAGGCGTGCGGCAAGCAACGCTTCTCTCTTCCTCTTCTGCATATCATATCGCTCAAATACAGAATTTCGTCGCAGCTTTCAGATGTGCCGCAGTTCTCTGGGTGCATTCCGCAGGGAGACCAACACGACGAGACTCGCAGCAACTCTTTTGAGTTTTCCGAACCGAACCGGGCTGAGATAAACAGCTGCTGATGCAGATGCAGATACACGGCCAAAGCGTTTTGGGGCTAAAACAAAAACCTTATCTGAAAGAACAATAAACTTGTGTTTTTTCTGGCCATAAAGTAAACACGAGCAAAAATTAAAAAAACTTTATATGCTGTTTTCAGAAACTAAAACAGGGCGTATTTGTTGTGTGCAGTGTACTTTTTGTAGGTGACGAACAAAATAAATACTTTATAATAAGTAAAAAACGATTTATTGGTTAGCACGAATAAAATAAATAAATTATTATACTCTGTTGACAAAGCAAAAAATGCTTATCGGTTTTAGGCATATATATTTTATTACTATATATATACTCTACTAAAAACATAAGCTATTGATAATATAAAATATAGAAAACTACAAAAAAAAAAAATTTTTATACTCTTTTTATATAGTGAAAATGTGTATATTGACGTAGTACAAACTGCGTTCAGTTCTCGCTTTATCTGCTAATGAGACAATACATAGAATATATAGTCTTATATATCCGCGTTAGATAAAATTTTAAGATTTTGTTGAGCTACGTCATAAAGTACACACAAGAAATTGTATACTCTGTCAATAAACTGCAAAGATGTATATTAGTTTTCTGTCCGTTTGGCTTCCAGACATTCAATTAAAATAGTTTCGAAACTTAAAAGTTCTTGGATTTTTTATGTCTAATTTAATAAAATGTTCTTATTTTAAGGTTTGAGCAGCTGACAGAGTAAACAGAGTATTGCGCTGTCGGTTACAGTCGACTGCAATGTTCTTTATTCGTTTATTTTTTTCGCTTGCAGCACGAAAAATATTTTGTGAGCCCCTCCCTAACGTCAAACTGGAAAAAATTTGTATATCGCCTCGGCTGATAAGCCAAAACGGGCCCTGGTAAAAAATAGCAGCAGGCAAGCGGGCCAAAAACAATGGCCAAAACGGACGGGTAATTAACAAAATGCGCGCAGTGCGACAAGTGAATGAAAATAGCAATAAAAAACTGTAAAACCAAAAAACAAGTGTGAAATATATAAAAAACAAAACCAAAAAAAAACTTGTGCTGAGAAGTGCGCGAAGAATTCCATTGAGTGCTGAACTTGGCAGCGTGCAGAGGCGCCTCCGGCAGGTTCCCAGGCACAACAAGTTGCAACTAGTTGAAACATGTGTGTGTGTGTGTGTGTGTGTGTGTTGAGGAAATGTTGGCTTAGCGCAAAAATGTTGTGATTAAAAGTGAACGTTTGTGTGTCAAGCGGGTTCAACTGAAGCGAAAGCGGCCAAATACCAAAAGCAAACAGGCAACAAAATTCAGAGCAACAACAATAACAACAACGACAACAACAATAGCAAAATGGCCGCCGACGCAACTGCAGTCAGCGTAGCAACAGCAACCACACCAACAACACCAGCAACACCAACAACACCAACAACACCTGCAACAAAAGCTGGCCATAGTCCCGGCCAACAGCAGCTGCTGAACAGCAGCGTGGACAGCGGCATTGCCGTCCTGGAGACGGACACACAGACGCTGAAGCTGCGCCAGCGTCTGCAGCAATGCCAGCGCATTCTGCAGCTGCTGCAGCGGGATCAGCCCACATATCAAACGCTGCGCGATAGATTAAGGTAAGTCGAAAACTCATCTAAAAAGAATTTGTCAAAATTGTTGCTTAAAATAAGTTGATTTTTACTTGATTGAAGTTAAATTTTACATAAATTCTACATCAACTTTCCAATATTTTGTTATGCCCAATTTGATACCTTTTTTATTTATAAGACTTCTGACAGAAATTTTCAGAAAAATGGGTAATTTTAAGTTTTCAAAACAATAAATCTATTTGCAGGCTAAAATGTATTTTGATATGGGAAAATATTTAGATATTTAAGAGATTTCTTCTAACTACATTATAGATGTCATAGGTATTATCTCTACAACTCATAATTGTCTGAGTAATAAATATTGATAAAGCCTATCTTCTTAAAAAAATATGCTATAGTAAAGGTGGGTGAACATTTTTATAGCATTTTTTTCTCCCTTATAAAAATTGATATAAAATATTCTATAGTCTGAGAAATGATTAAAATAAATAAAGTTTTATCTTCCTATAAATGATAGTAAAGGCGTGTGATCAACATTTGTTATAGCAATTTTTTGAGATAGATAAATAAAAATGAGCATTTTTAAAACTTTTATAGATACATAGCTATCTAACTTCAATTATGCTGAAGCGATCAGCATTTAACCAAGTTAACACGCACATTAATTGGCTTCAAACATGAATTATGAATATACTTTCATGGAAATTCCAGAAATATGTCGTCATATATCCGAGGCATGCGTGCATAATTACACAAATTTATGATGATGCCCCGTGGCAAGGTACACTTAAAAAAATATATATATGTGTTTAAGCTTGCGGCAGCTGTTGTTGCTGCTGCCGTTGACGGATGTTGTTTTTGATGGGCTTGGCAAACATCTTTTGGATCTTTCAATCTTTAAAACCACACAAACTGTCAGTTGTTTATTTGATTAGCATTTTGTTTGGGTGCGTTTTGAGTGCTTTTTTATTGCCAGCAGACAGACAGACAGGCACAACAATAGTGCGACAACTTCAGTCAATGCATTGCAATTGTTATTGTTGCAAACATCTCTTGAGATTTGCGAATTTTTTCAATTATTTATGTAAATTGCCGACCTCAATTGCAGCGAGAGGAAATTGCCCAAAATGACAAAAAAAAATAATAAAAAATCACAGGTGCAGTCAGCAATAAAATATTGCTGGGCGCATCTTGAGAGCTTTTCTGGGAACGCACATATTCCCACTCGACAGACAGCACAATAAAACTATAAAAACAGAAAGAAAAAAAAAACAGAGAAATAACAGAGAAAAACTAACAAAACTCTTTTCATTACTCAGCTTCAAAATGCTTTTATTGCCAAGTCAGGCACTCAAAGTTGAACACATCGTTAACAATCTTTTAGCCATATCTGCTAACAGTTTGTGTAATAACATCATCATCATCATGTTCATGTTTGGTCAAGAATAACTCAGGGTATTACCACATATGTGCTGCTTCCCAATATATTTTGGGAAATCTATTAAGAACTAAATAAATAAAATAAATATTAATTTTAAATTTTATTTATTTTTCTTTATTATTATTGAATTTTTTTTTGTCATAGGTTTTCTAAGTTTTCAATAGCTGTCGAAATTTTAAAAATGTTTGCTTAAATAGCTAATATTGATATTACATTTGAATATATATATTTAAACTTAATTTCAGTTTTATTTAAATTTTTACTTTAATCATTTTGGAATAATTTTGAATATTTTCAATGAATTTTGTAACAACTTTTTAGACTTTTGATATTTTGCAGCTTTGGTGTAACAATTAAAACTAAAATATTAAAAAAAATTAGCTTGAATTTATGCAGATATTTTTATAAAGCTCTCCTCTAAGCTTAGCTTATTTTTATTGGAGCCTTTAGTTCATTATATAAATAATTATGACTTTGATCTTGTATTTTATTTTATTTTTGATAAAGTCTTAAGACATTCCCTCTTTATTTTGGTCTCTTTTTCTTTTTTTGTTCATCTTTTTTTTTAAGTTAACGGCTTAACTTAATTGTTAACTTCTTCACTCTTTCTGATATTTACATCATCTGCCTGAATATAATTCACCTTCGCGCTTATCATTAGCCTTATATTAGATAAGCTCAATGAATAAGCGATAAGATAGCTAAATTCATAATTAATTTGATTAATGCCAATTAATTGGGCCGACAAATAGCTTTGGACACATGTTAAACGTAAACGGCCCATTGCCAATCAGTTTGCCAGCCGCATCGATTTTCAGATTTGTTGGCCAAGTTCAGCACAAAGCCCTCAAATGCGTTTGTGGCAGCCACAATTAGCATACAAACTTATTGAGCTGTCTCTTGTTTTCCGCTTTTTGTATTTGTCGCTTTTCTCTATTCTTTTTTTTTTTTGGATTCTTTGTCAACTGATTCATTTTGTGGCTCACCAGGCAAAAATGGGACTAACCAAGTCCAGTTCCACTTTGGATACTCAACTCAACGCACACAAAAAAGATTTAAAAAAAACAAAAACAAAAAAATCCCCAAATCCGAATATATAAAAAAAATTTATTTTCAAAAATGCAACCCAATTTTCCACCAACAATTGCTTTTAAACACCTTGGACATAATTATAAGGCGCTTGTGATATAACCTTTAAAAAAAGTCTTGACACTTATCTGTGAAATTTACGTTGCGTATTTAAGTTTTTTTCCCCCCACTCTTAATTATTATTTTTCTTTACGATTATTTATTTATCGTGGTACTCGCGGCGCGCTGTTATCAAATCAAAAGCCGCAAAAAAAGCGAATACCTGACATTTTTTTTCAACGAAATAAAATAAAAACAAACAAAACACAAGACTATATAATACCTATATATAAAGATATATCTATATGTAAAGAAACAACAATAAATAGCGTCAAACTGCAAAAAAAAAGTAAAATCAACGACGCAGTCGCAGTCGCAGTCTTGAGCTTTCTACGTTAGCGTTAAGATCGCCTAGATCTTGGCCAAGTTAACACAGTCAGTTAGTCGCTGGCGGGAAAACTAGGCAAATTGGGCAGCAATTTCTTATAGATATGGCTGCCACGTGATCGGAATCGTGTGGCCCGGGCAATCAACTTCGACATCGAATTTGTTTATAACATAAAAATAAAGCCACAAAAAAAGTGATTAATAATCGCTGTAAAAGTACTTGATTGCGAAAACCAAAAAGTTCTCAACTTGGGTAAATATTTATGCAAAGGTTGTGCCGTGAAGTTCACTTGTGCGGAAAAAAAAAATCAAAACGAAGATCGCACAATTAATAAAAACTCGACTTTGATGTCAGCTAAAGTGAATAAAGCATTCGCATTTGTCATGTTTTTTTTTTAATTACAAGTTCTTGCATTGAAGCACACAATAATAGTTTATGCCCAGTGTTAGATAACGTGCTAATGTTTGTTTTGCAGTAAAAGCTTCAAATCTCTATAAAATATTCTCGCTGAACAGGAAATTTCTTCAAGTTTATCAGGCATGTTTAATCTCTAAAAAACAAGCAAAAAGAAAAAAAATACATTCGTGATTTAAAGTGATTAAAAATAACTTCAACGAGCACATATTCGGCGCGTTTTATCGCTCGATAAGCGAGTTATGTGTATAAATTGTTTAGTCAGAGCTTAATTTAATATGTGGGAAGATGTTGAGATATTATCTCGAAAAAATGTCGGAAGTATCTTTACAACAATTTAAGATTACAAGCATGTCATTAAATGACACACATAATAAGCTATAATAATAGAAATTTGTGAGAAAACTTAGCGCTTAAATATGCCTTAAATATTGGATTAATCATAGCAAAAGATTAGAATTGTTTTTAATTACTAAAATTAGCTCGCTTTAGACTTTCAAAAAAAAAGAGCTATTATTTGACTGCAATTTATCACACTTGAAGCTATTTTTGTGACGTGACGTAATTCATTTTAAATTATACACTTTTTAAAAATGCACTCTCTGAGTCATTTAAAAAAATTAAATGTGCTTTCAAAACAAAAAAAGAGCTTTTAGCAGCTTTCATCAAAAGTTTGTCACACTTAAATTGCATCTTCTGTCGCAAACTGTCACTTCAAACTTAAAAGCTCGTGTAGGGTATTTCATTTTGGGCAAAAGCAATTGAAGTTATCCAATCATAAATCGGAGTGTAAATATATATATATTATTACTTAACTTTTCTACATTTATGCGTATGTGTGTATTGGAGAGATAAGAAATGTATAGCAACAATTTCAATGCCAGTGATAATGATATCTATATATATTTATATTGATAATCCGGCGGCAGAAACTATTTCCAGTTTGAGTTTGTCTATAGTCTTTAGTCCAACTTGGCTAGCCCCGAAATTCTAGTGTGTGCTTCAGTGTGTGAGAATCCGGGTTTCAACGACAAATGACAAATGAGAAATTCAATTTCGCAGTGTTGCAAGTGTCTGTTGCGGCCTTACATCTGCCTCATGGAGCTGCCAATGCAACGTGGCAACAACCTCTTTCTTGGCCTGACCAGCGTCCTGGGCCTAATCGGAGGCGCCTATCTGCTGCAATGTGGTGCCAAACATTTGCTAAGGTGAGTCTGCCACAAGACGCTTCGGGCCACCAACTAGCTGAACTTGCTACGTGAGTTGCACGCTTAAAGCCAACAACAACTGGACGCACGTGCAGCGCATTGTAGTGAGATATCTGGAGTTGGCTAATAAAGTTGGCTAAAAAGTGTAATATTGGCTGATGGCATTACATTACAGCCTTAATATGCCCTTGTTAAGGGTATTTACCTTTCCCACAAAATGTGTAAAAATTCCGAAGTTAGGCAAACAATCTTATCAAAGATAGTTTAAAGTTTTTATAGGAATATTTGTGGAAAAATTAATTTTTTTGTAAAATAATTTTTTATGGTTTGCAAGATAAAGAAAAATAGTATTCGACAACTATCTTTTTTAGCATATTTTTTTTAAGGTAAACACCATTGTGTAGAGGATATCTTACAGATATTTATAATATATACATTAAAAATTGGCCAGGGTATTACATGTTCATCAGTTTATAATTAATATTTCCACCCCGTTTTTATTTGGATTTTCATTTTCAGTTACGTGACTAAAAAAAATGCTCTCTAGAGAGTATTTAAAAAAATTGCCCATAAAAACTGATTTGACATAATTGATGTTGAGGCCAGTTTTTGTTGTTGTCATTTTCCTTACGGCATTTTATGGCTGTTGTTTGTCTTATTTGGCAGGTGGCAGCCATTTGAGCCGCTTGTGTAATAACTCTATTCGCCAATGGCTTTAATTGGCCAACAGTAGCTGTTGCCAATTTCAATTTGTGTGTTTGTGCATCGATTATTGTTTACCGTTTGCCATTTCATAACAACAATGTGACACAAATTTGGCAAGCCGAACGGAAATCGTTAAGAACCCCCACCCCGGACTAACGGTAACACGGGCTCTTTATTCATCACAACACAAGCCGACAATAACAATTAGCTAATAATATTTTCCTTTGTGTTCTTAGAAGCCCATTGTTGCTTCTCTTTTTCTTCTCTCCGCCAAAGCTAATTAAGCGCTTGTTTATCGTACTTTATATATTTATATATATATCTATATATAGCTGCTATTGTAAACATATTGTTTTTCTACTATATTTCAATTGTATCAACAACAATCAGCTGACATTTTACATAGTTTACCGAGCTCACTTTCTGCACAATTGGAGCTGGCTGAAACTGGCACAGAAATAGCTGAAAACTGAAAACTTAAAAAGCTTCATGCATAAATGGAAAGTCAGTCAGTCAGTTTATGGCTTAATAATTACAATTAACGCCTGTCAACGTCAGTTGACTCAAGTATTTAATGCATAATGCCACTACACTAGCAGAAAAACTACTCACAAAAAAGTTATTCAATTTAGCTTAAGTTGGGTTTTTATGTTACCTTAAACTTTCATGTGCTTTTAATTTTTCTTGTATAAATATTGTAAAGGATCTTTAAAAGCACTTAAAGTTATTTTTACCACAACCGGATTAATCCACATAAAAAATACGTTTTGAAAATACTTTCATTTCTAAGTAATTTGTCCAAGTTCCAGAAAACTTTAACCCGCTTTAGCTGCGAGTACGCGTAAAAATTCTTGAATGTGTCTTCAAATGAGAATTTAAAACCGGTTCAATTAGGATTCAAGTCACAAACGTAAAAAAAATAAGTGTAACAAATGTGACAAGTGAATTTTATTTACTCTTTCTTGTGACAAAAAAGCAGTCAAAGCGAGTTTTTGGCAGTTGAAAATTTCCACAAATATTAAAAAAGAATTAAGTGCTGCTAAAAAGTCAAAAGAAGTGTTGCATAAACACAAAACAATCTTGCAAAATTTGTAGCATACTTTGCGGCTGTGACAAATTGAAGGTTATCAGAAACCCAAACTAAGATTTATACTGTGAAAACAAGCTTTAAACAAACGTGCAAATTGTTTAATTATATATTTGCAGTTAATATTAGTATAAACAAATAGCTACCTGTAAATTGATGTTTTTTTATTGTTAATATTCGCAACTGAGACATTGACACTGGCAATGAGATTGAATGTCAAGTACATGGAATCCATTACAAAAGGCGTTATAAAATATATATATATATGCATAGATTTTTCTGTTGAATAATTTGCTTTAATGTAGTTTTGAAATGTCTGAAAAACTCGTTTCAATTTGGGCGCCATTTATTAATAAGCAACTAAACAGCACATTATTAGACAGACTAATAAATTAATAAATGAATAAATTCCACTAAACTATCTAAACTATCAAAAAAATACAAATAGGAATATTCATATTTCAAACTCGTTTGCGGAATTTCGTACATTCTACCACAATTTCAGCTTGCAATGAATAATGAAGTCAGACTCTAAGAAATACGAAATAGGTAGACAATAATCAATCAACATTAAAAGTGAATTTGAATGTTCTTGGCTGCAGCATCAGCTGTCCGGATTGTTCAACACTGTTCCAGTGCTGTCCGTCAATCACTTAAGCTTTCCATTTGCCAGCTGTAAATGGTTTTTTTTCCTACGCGTGAAATACTCACAATACAAAAAAAAAAACAACAATGTTTTCTTACGTCATCAACAAGTTTGTCTGGCTGTCGTCTATTTGCATGTCTAGCTTTAAGTTTGTTTGCATGATTTACTCGCATGCTCTTGCACGCTGCAGCGCTCTTTCAATCAAACTCTCTCTCGCTCTCTGCTCTCTGCGCTCTGCTTTCTATGCAAAAACCGGCATGTGCCATTAGCAGAGCTTCGCTGCTGACGTCGCTTGTCTAGCGCTCAGCTGTTGGCGCTCATCGCAAAACTGCGCATAACAAAACCGAAGCTGGTGCGAGAAAGTTGTCGGCGCGCTTCGCAACAACTATCAAAAAACAAAAAAAATTCCCAAAGTCGGCATAGACTAAAAATGCGAAAATGTCAAAACTAAAAACAATTAATTTGCTGTCATGCTAAGAACATTCTTACAGCAAATATTCTACAAAATTTAATAAAATAATACTCAAGTGCAAAATAAAATCTCAAAATCAGTTTTAACTCAAAACAAAGCAACGTATAAGAGAATCTGAGACAGAGACAGCAACAGCATGTTCTTCACGTCCGTTGTGGTCTGTCAAATGGAGAAATTACTCTGCACACCCATCAGCTTTGTGGTATTCGCGTTTCTCTTCATGGCCTGCACCATGGAGGTGGTCCTGCTCAAATTAACCACCAGCGCGCACATCTTTGGACGACCCCCCAACCACGATGGCGACTGGGACGACGGCGGCGAGCACGAGGAGGATATCTACTACGAGAATCTGGAGAATATTTACGAGCACTGGGCGCGCAGGCGCGTGCGCTATCATCAACAGCAGCAGCAGCAGCAGCTGCTAATGCAGCAGCAACAACAACAACAGCAGCTGCGAATGCAACAACAACATCTATAAGCAATTGGCCATTATATAGTGTATAAACGACTGACTTTTCTCTAGCTTAAAATAATTAAAAAAATTTCTTTTTGTTAAATTTGTATACATTTTCGGTTTGATTGTGTGTAAACAATTGCAACAATTTTCTGCCAATTCATTATGGGCAACTAGAAAGAGAGAAACAAACAAGAGAAAAAGCAAAACAAATTTGTGTATTACTTGATATTTTGTGCACGTCAAGCCAACATATATAAACGTATATATATATATATATATATTTTTATATACATTTTTTTCGAGTATTCGGTTTCAATTACGTGCATTTGTTTCTTTGTAGAAATTTGCATAAATTGTAAATGACTGACATAATCATAATATCTAATATATTACACAATCAAACTGCACATTATAAATATATATACAGATATACCCTCTAAATTCTAGTAATTAATGCTATTTAAGCTTTCGTGTGTGATGTTACAATATGGTTTTTCCTATACATACATATTATCTACTTTATGCCTAAGTCTTGTAAACTTTTTTTTAGATTTAAGTTTAATAAAAACGTGTAGCATTTAAACAAAAATTGCAAGTCATCGTTTTTTATTTCTTTTTACTCTTACGGGCCTTTTTCTTTTAACTGGTCGAACTGGTTTATTGTGCACTTTTCTCTTCCGCATTTTCACTTATGCAATTTTCCAAGCCAATCACAACGGTGAGTGTGAAAAATCTTTTTGAAATTAATTACAGTCTCGTTTTCGTTACGGAACTTGTTTTAAATTAATATTTCAAAAAAACATAAATCGTTTAAATATTGGTTTTTGTTTTTAACTAATTATACACATTCTGGCAGAAACAGAAAATTATAAATTTAACAGAAATTAGCAAAAAAAACGTAACCTTCGCAGAGTTGTTTAACCTTTTCGAAATAATTTTGTTCGTTTTCTGAATATTCTGCGTCACAAGCTTAAAAGCGAATCATGCCAAAAAGGAAAGTATACAAAACAGAGATGTGGAATTGTGTCAAGATTGAGTTCTTGAATATCCAGAGTTTCAGATGGCCAAAACAGTTATAAATTGATATGCAAATTTGTTATGTGAATTAATTTGATATTAAAATGTTTTTCGCCTTTCTTTTTTTCTTGCAGCAAACTAGTTGATAAGAAATCAAAAAAGGAAACACAGCGCAGCTGCAATGTATGCTCTGCAAATTTGGATTTAAGCAGTGCCAAAAAGTAAGTGAGACACAATTCTCTCTCTCTCTCTCTTTTGAATTAGCCATTAATTTGCCAATTTGCCAACACAGCTACGTCACATGTTGCACGTGTGGCAAGCACGTGTGCCGCGGCATCAAGTGCGCCGACTGGCAGCCAAAGACGGCGCAATGGGAATGCGAGCTGTGCCACAGCTCGAAGCAATCGCTGGAGCAAACATCCTCCTGGGTGGCCGAACAAATGTCCTTCAATCAGCAAAAGTTCGTCTATCCCTTGCGTGCACGCAGCGAAATTTATATACCGATCAGCGCAGACATGGCCGACAATTCCATGCGTAAGTGTCAGCTTTTAAAAATTTTGGACAATTTATAGATTTTATTCATTCTTGAACAGATTTCGAGAGTGTCAGCCAAGTTGGCGCCAATAGCGTGGCCAACATGAATCTCGATGAGCGCAGCAGGATACGCGAATATGTTGAGGAGATTGTGTCGGAAATGCTCGGCGGCAATCTCGATCATATCAAAGTCGGTCAATTGTCCAAAAGCGAGAACTGTAAGTAGCTAAAAATGATTTGATTAATGCAAATGCAATTGTCCGAGCACTCGGGAGTGCAAAAGCAGCTGCTCGCCAATTTGTTCAATTGCTGCAAATTAAAAGAGCAGCTGTTATAGTGTATATACACATACAGATACATACATATACATATATATATATATATATAAGTATATAGTACTGCATCCACTAGACAGAAGGGAAGCAATAATATATTGTTGCCTCGTGTTCAAGAATTCTTACATTTGTCTGTGATCTGAATTGGGGCAATGAACTAAGTCTTTGGGTGTGCTCTCAATTCCACATTCGCTGCCATTTCGCTAGTTAAGAGCTAATTTTGAAAGAGCTTACATTTTTCTGAAAGCTGCCGAAAAGTATGCAGCAAAATATATTCGACAATGTAGAATGTAGAATAGTATAAAGAAAAAATTATATTCTTACTATATACAAAAGCATTTAAATATTTTAATCTAAATAAGATTAAAAATAATAACAATAAATTTTTAAAAATAATAATATTAGTAGCGATAGCAGAAAATTAAAATTTATTTTGTTTAAGAGCTTCGTGCTGCAAAAGCAGTATAGTTAATATATATAATAGTTATTTTTTTCTTTACACAACAAATTTCTTTAAACAATGTAGAGAAATTTATAAATTTATAAATAGCCAATGCAAGCTTTTGCAAATTCAATGCATTCATTTTTCAAGGTTTTAAATGTTTTTTTATACGACAAATCTTCACGAAACAATTTCTACACTGAAATTACGCTCTCACAAAATATCAAAGCATATTTACTGTTGCTTCACTTGCCAAAGCTTTGGCTCAGCTGAAAACTGAAGCTTTTGGCAAAGTTCATTGCATACTTAATGTTAACTTTAATCGAAACCCTCTGCACCCATTCTCAATTATTACACTCACACACACACACTCAATTAAAATGCACACAGACCTGCAGCTGTTTGATAAACATCATGCAAAACTGAGCAACCTGCTCATCAATTTGGAGAACGCTTTGTGCGTCCGCGTCTATCGAGGAGGTAAGTGGAATGTCCTGCGTCTGTGCCACGCCCTAACACATGATGTAGAACTGCCTGCTATAAAAATTTAATTCCGTTTAACCTGCTCGTAGCCGGCATGAATCATGGCCATAAATCGTAATTTTCTATTGCACGTAGATATCTTTATGTATATGTGTCGTATACTTAATATTGTGTGAACAAACTGAATTTTTTGATTACATAGCTAAATTCTGTGACTATTAGCAAATAATAAAGA
Organism: Drosophila micromelanica; assembly: GCA_004143825.1. Taxonomy (NCBI): domain Eukaryota; kingdom Metazoa; phylum Arthropoda; class Insecta; order Diptera; family Drosophilidae; genus Drosophila; species Drosophila micromelanica. Next base: position 8,426 of record SCDY01000871.1, on the reverse strand, counting down.
CCAACTAAAATAAATAAAACATAAAAAAAACTAAAATCGCGGTCAACACTCATTGATAACACACACTGATACACACACACATCTTGTGATAAGGCAAACGCATATGGAGCTGATAAGAGCTTTGTGTAGCTATTGGAATACCGACAAATACAACACTGTGTAAGCATTTAAGCAATGTAGCGACAGTTGGCCTTAACCAGATGACAAGCCGAGATACATGTGCATTAATCATACGCAACGTTTGCCGCCATTGCTCACCAACTGGTTCTCAGCAGCTGCAAATTGACAATTTACACGGCTACTCGAACTTCAACGAGTTTGCTTACATTTTAGAGTTTGTTCGTTGTTAGTTTAATTTAAACTCTGACTCGAAACGCCTCATCATTCAAATTACAAAGTCAAATAGGTTTCTGTCTCTCGAGGGTGTAATAACTTAGAGGCACGCTAACTCGCCGATTGCAAATAAACATGTCAATCACTTCAAGCAGATTGCACAAAAATAAAAACCTATATTGACCTGTTATGAACACAAGCGAGAGCAATTTTAAAAACTGGCCAGTTGGGAAAAAAAAACAAATTAAAAAATATTTCATGTAATTTTTAATTGAGATTTATAGAAAAAATTTAAAACTCAAATGTTTCTATTTAATATATCTTAAACTTAGTTTGATTTGAGATGTAATATTAATATCGAAAAAGTCTTCAAATATTTTTCAAGTCATGAACTCCATTGTGCTTAAAACCAAATAAGTTGATTTTTAAAGCTCAAAAAAATATTGAAAACTAATTAAATATCAAGATAATATAACTTTACAAAATATTCAATATATTAAAATATGATAATATAATAATAATATAAGATAATATAATTTTACAAAATATTAAATATATTTAAAGATAAAAATAAAACAAAATTTTACAAAATATTTAAAACATTTTAAGATGATATGTATTAAAATAAGATATTTAGAGAAAAAATGTGCAGTTATTTATTGTAAATAAAACAGCACAATAAGTTTTCTTTCAAATTTCCAAACTTTGCAAGACTATAAATTCTTGAATCTTGACTCGAACCCCTTTTTAAATAATTCTTAAAATATGCCATAGTTGTAAGTCTATAAAAGTTGTGCTCAATTCTAAAACTAAAGTGTCTAAAAGCACAATGCCCGCCAATATCGAAATACCTCAATAAACAAAAGCGAACTGTTTGTATGCCATTACAAAGCTATAGATACGTCTATAACTGTATGTGTGAGTTAGTGTGTGTGTGTGTGTTGCTTTGGCACACTCGCTGCTGCTGCTCGCGGCAGTTGCTAAACGCAACGCGCTCTGATCGCAACGTTTTGGCCGCGCGCCGAGCAGCCAAAAGCCGGGTGAAAAAAAAAACCAACTAAAATAAAAAAAGGTTTTTTACGTCAACGCGTGCAAAGTAAAAGCGAAAAATTCAACTAATGTAGTTAAAAATGAGAATGATAACATAAAATACTAAAAAGCCAAATTAAATAAAAGAAAGACGCATAGTAAAAAAAAATAAAAAACCAAAAAATAAAATAGATTGGGAGCAATGGCAGCCGCTACATATTTGCTCTGTCTGTCTGTCTGTGGAGATAACAGAGAACACACACACACACATGCACACATACACAATTGAGAAAGCAGCGCATAAGTTATCGCCAACCTTGACCCTTTATACCAAGTATAAGTGTTAGCAAAAAATATATATACAAAAATAAAAACTAAAAATCAATTTTAACTCTAAACGTGGCCCAAAGCAGGAAATGGTTTAATCAACGCTAATAAATATTAATGATGGCTTAAAGCGTACAATATTATGCGCTAAAATATGCTAAATTAATGCCACGACTAGTAATCAAGTAATATATATATATTTATAAATCCGATGAGTTAAGATTTGTTTTTTATTTTTTAAGTGGAAACCTAGGGCAAATACAGCACTTATTTTTTCAACTGAACTCTGAACTGATCTCGACTTGTTGTGTACCTTGTACACACACTTTAACTATATATTATTAAAATATCCACGTATATAAACATATATAGCGGTGTTCAGTTGAAGTTTCAGGTTCAGGTTCAGGTTCGGCTCTGCTTCATTAACGATTACCGTATGCAAAGCGAGCCAGATACATTTCAATCTTTGACATTTTGTGCGCGCAAATATATATGACTAACGGCACTCAAGCGATACACACGCACACACACACTTACACACAATGGACATGTCAGAGAGGCGTCGAAAAAGCGATAAAGAAATTTAGTGGCTATTGTAAACGCAAAATAGATAACTTGAGGTTATTAATTATGTTTACCGCGAAAGCCAAAGCAGAAGCATAATAGTTGCAGAAGAAGAAGACAAAGCAGACGAAGAAGAAACAGAAGAAGAGACTACGAATTGGTGTTTTCTGCGTTTTGTTTTTGTTTTACAATGCGTGCTTTGTTTTTGGAGAGTTGTGAATGCGATTTTCAGCCTGAGTTAACCTACAGTTAAATATATAGCAATATATACCCTCTTTATTTAAAAAAAAAGTCATATAACAAATAAGCCAAATCTTATCATAGTTTTTATCATAGGAATTTATAATGGAAAAATTAAATTTGTTGTTTAAAAAATGACTCAACATAAAAATATATATTTCAATTGTCAACTCAATATTCGCAAGGGTATTTAATATTCGACAATGAAATAATTAATTTTTAACGTTTATTTATGCCTGGACTTTGAATATGCTGACTGCTCAAGCCTTTGAAATAAACAAATCTATGTATTTTTAAGGGCGGACAGCCCGGCGTATGCGTAATTTGTCACTCAAATAGTGCATTACAAGTGTCTCTGTGTGTTTTGTGTGTCTTAATTAAAGCAATAACATAAATATTGAAACAGGTCAAACAAATAATACAAATACAAAAAATAAATATAAAACAAAAAAACAATCAACAAATAAGCAACTTATTTATTTATGTTAACTCAAGTGAATACTCAACTAAATAGTCGTGAATATATAAACATATATATGCTCGATTTGTGCATGCAGCATGGACTTTACAGTGGGCCTGTTAACTGGCATGTATGCCGTGGTAGCTCTGATTGTATTTTACGTTGTTTACGTCATTGAGGTGAAATTAGGTATGCCTTCTCCTCAATAACACACACACACACTCCCTTTCTACACTTACATAGTTGCGACTTTTCACTTTTCCATTCATTTTGTCTGTTTGTTAACCCGACTTTCGTGCTAACTATTCGCTGATTCTTAGACTCTAGACGCCTTTGTTGACCGATTCGTCTGCTTACAGATTTACCCGCCATTGTCAATGGCAGCAACAACAACAGCAGCAGCAACAACAACAACAACAATGATCAATTGACAGACATTTCGCAAACACGTCTCCGCACCCTCATCGAGAGCATCATCGCAGAAACGCTGCGCAGCGGCAGCAACAATCAGCTGAGTCCCAGCGGCGCCGTCTCGGAGATCAGCCTGGACACCCGCTCCAACGGACAGCTGTCGGGCTTCAACAATGGCGGCAACAACAGCAAGCGACGCCATCGCACCGAACATTACTTCGAGCCCAAAATCTATCAGGATCTGTTGGCCACAGCGGTGCTGAATAAGGTAAATAACTTTTGCTCTAACTAAGCTTTACCGACTAAACAATGTTCTTTTCATACTTAACTGGAAAACAAAACGATACAATACTAGTTTGCGGTGTAATAACACATAATAATATGACAAATCAGCATCCGATTGCCATCAATCACCATCAAAAAATCAAAATTTTAAAGTTGTTTTTTATGCTAATTATGACAAATATAATCGATTAAATATAAAAATTCGCAATTCTAAATTTTGAAAATTCGTAAGGAAGCACCCTTTGAATCAGTATAGATAACAAATCATGATCATAATGGCCTCAATCGTGTAAATCGGATCACTTTTGACAAAGTCATGGTAGTTTGAAGTATGGGAGCTATGGATCCGAGAGCTTTACATGTCAAAATTTTTGGCAATTTTGGCATGATTTTTGACCAAAAATTTGACTCTCTCAAAATCAAGTTAAATGTTGTTTTTTATGCTAATTATGATAAATGTAATCGATTAAAAACATAAAATCGCAATTCTAAATTTAAAAAAAAAAATTTTTCTAGAAAATTCATAAGGGGGGACCCTTTGATTTTCTCACGAAAAAAATCAAAAAAATTTTGTTTTCAAATATACATATATTTTGAATGTAGAATCAATATAGATAGCAAATCATGATAATAATGGCTTCAAACGTGAAAATCGGATCACTTTTGACAAAGTTATGGTAGTTTGAAGTATGGGAGCTATGGATCCTAGAGCTTTACATGTCAAAATTTTTGTCAATTTTGGCATGATTTTTGACCAAAAATTTGACTCTCTCAAAATCAAGTTAAATGTTTTTTTTTATGCTAATTATGATAAATGTAATCGATTAAAAACATAAACTCTCAATTCTAAATTTTGAAAAAAACATTTTTTCGAAAATTCATAAGGGGGGACCCTTTGATTTTCTCACGAAAAAAATCAAAAAAATTTTATTTTCAAATATGCATATATTTTGAATGTAGAATCAATATAGATAACAAATCATGATAATAATGGCTTCAAACGTGAAAATCGGATCACTTTTGACAAAGTTATGGTAGTTTGAAGTTTGGGAGCTATGGATCCTAGAGTTTTACATGTCAAAATTTTTGTAAATTTTGGCATGATTTTTGACCGAAAATTTGACGCTCTCAAAATCAAGTTAAATGTTGTTTTTTTTTTTATGCTAATTATGATAAATGCAATCGATTAAAAACATAAACTCGCAATTCTAAATTTTGAAAAAAAATTTTTTCGAAAATTCATATGGGGGGACCCTTTGATTTTTTGACGAAAAAAATCATAAAATTTTATTTTCAAATATGCATATATTTTGAATGCAGAATCAGTATAGATAACAAATAATGATCATAATGGCCTTAAACGTGAAAAGCGGTTCAATTTTGACAAAGTTATGGTAGTTTGGAAAATGGAGTTTTATATATAAATGTGGGCGGACGCAAGGTAGAAAAAACCCAATATACTCTTTTTCCTTGGTTAACGAGTTTTAAAAGTGACCTCTCTTAACAACTGTTGCATCTGTATTGACCTCGCTATTAATTCCCGCCACCTTCTAGCGATTTCCGACAACGTCAATTTCGTTCACTTTTCACTTTCATTTGGGCCGCACTTGGCGGGCTTCCCAACTGGCCCAAAGCTACCACAGCTGCAGGCCACACTAATTAGTTGCTGCCCATTGTTGCAAGAGTGCGGACGCTCCAAAGAACTCATAACGGTTAAACGCATCAGCTGCCCCAGAAGCTAATTGGATCAGTGACTTTTCAATTGGAGGAAAAACTTGATATTCCATTGCCAAAATTCGCATTTAATTGATTATTGTTTGTGGAATTCAACATGGCAGAGCCAGCCCAGCAAGTAAACATTACAAGGGCAACAACAATTTCTGAAAATATTCCAAACATTTAACTAAAGGGTCATATCTTATCAAGCACTCGTACTTCGGACTAAAGCATAAGTTTTATAAGTTATTGATTAACCTTCTTCTTTTTTGCTTAAATCTCAGTCACATTGAAATCGATCGTGTTTTAGGTGCAATTATGACGTCACAACTGACGTCACAGCTGACAAGTGTTGCCGGTTTTAGGCGACTAACCTCTAACCCCTAAGTCAAGCACACTTTCTGTTCAAGTTCATATATATGGTTTCTATTTCTATTTAAAACGCAACCCTCTTATTTTGTAGATTGCGGATAAAGAGGGTAATACCAGGCTTATATCGGAGAGTACGCCAGACTTGAGTGCTCACAACATTGATGAGAATTACAATGCCGAAGCGTTGAGCACTACGTCTGGCAGTTCTATAGAGCCGCGCAGTGATTGTAGCCTGACGGATCATGAACTCGTCCTAAATGTATGTTCTACACCTTATTCTAAATATACATTAGACTATAAATACCCTTTTAAATGTTTAGGATGGCAAACCAGAAGCGCATGCGGGCTTGCAGTTGGACTTGGAACGCGAATCTGTCTTGAGTGACTATATAGCCGCTCACATGGTGCCACTGCCGGATTTCTCAGCATCCGTTACCGAATCAGAGGATGGTAAGTCAAGGAATATAATCCTTTAATAATCTGCTCCAGTTTTTATAACATTACACTTTTTTCACAGATGTTGTCTCAATGTCATCGAGCATGATCGGCGATGGCACCTGGGAGGATAATTGGCTATTCAAGAAGAAGCGCAGCACCCTGCAAAGCTCGGCCACACCGAGCAGCATTGGGATGCTGGTGCCCGCGCCCAAGGAGAACGTGCGCGCCCAGATTGGCGATAGAACCGCCGATGAGGTTAGCGATCTGTCCGAAATTGGCTCCGATGCTGAGGAATCATCGCTGGATTTGCTGCGTAACGATCTAAATGATCGTCTTTTGAGCAAACACCTCATCGGTGGACAGAATACAAAACTAGTGCTAGATGAGCTGGTGGATCGCACGAGCTTAACCTCAAATACGTTGCCAGCGGATAATGAGCCCGCTTTTGCCGAGACCACAAACCCGCTTGTCACACAGCCCACGTCTGCTTCACCGCCAAAGGAGCAGAAGGCACCCAGTTTAATTGCACCGCCGCCACCCATGACCTTTCAAGATGATCAAGAAAATGAGGAACCGGTCCAGGCACTTATCACAGGTAATTGCAAAAGTATTCTTAATCCTACATACCCCAATATTAACCCTTAAAGCTAACCGAATCACTTACACAGTACATCCTGCCTCAAGTTTGATTAGTTTAGGAGTCTTAGTTCCCTTTATCTTGAACACAGTCCCAGCCGTAGATATATCGGAACCTTCCCGTAATGTACCTCAGCGTATTTGTGCATAGTTTCAAGCAGCGGCATTCAGCAGACGTTTGTGTTACAGCAGCAACATGTGAATCAGATGAACTCAGCGAGCTCGAGGGCTGTACAGGCTTCGGGGATGTTGAGTACCTTGACGACAAGCAAATTTACGATAATACGCCTTCGGTTATTGAAATACTAGCAGCTATGGCTCTGGGACCCATGCTAGCAGTTCCAGCCTCTGAGCAGCCTCCTGTCATTAGCGCCACTGAAATTCATACACTCAAGGAACTCAGCGATCTGGCTCTAGCCGAAATCAACTCTCGCACAATGGAGCTAGCTAACCATTCGCTGGACATTATTGAAGAGGAGTCTACAGAAGCACAACACACGTATCATGTCGAAGTCTCTCAAACTGGCTCAGACCCTGAAATGACAGAAGCTACTTTAGAAGGAAGCGTGCAAGAAGCACAGGCGACAATGGAGCAATTTATACCACAAATATCTGAAGGGCCACAAAATGCTCTGGAGAAAAATTCAGTAGTAGCAATTGAGGAGGTTGCTAGCACTGAGATTATTCCAGAGCCACAAGCAGTTTCTACAGAAGCAGAACTTGTTGATGTGGAAGCTCCAGAGCCCGCAGTTGATAAAGTTACTGCAGTAGGAAAAAATTCAGAGCCGCAAGCTGCACTCGTTGGGGTTTCACCAGCAGGAGTTGAGGAAGTTGCACCAGCAGAATTAGCTACAGAACCACAAACTGCTCTCGTGGAAGCTCCAGCGCCAGCGGTCGAAGAAGTCAGTTTAGTAACAGTAGCTGAAGAGTCACAAGCTCCTTCCGTGGAAGCTCTAGCGCCAGCAGTTGAGGAAATTACGACAGCAGGATTAGCTCCAGAACCACGCCAGCAGTTGAGGAAGTTACTCCAGCAGAATTGGCTCCAGAACCACAAACTACTCCCCTGGAGGTTTCACCGCCAGCGGTCGAAGAAATTACTCCAGCAGCCATAGCTGAAGAGTCACAACCTGCTCCCGTGGAAGTTCCAGCGCCAGTAGTTGAGGAAGATACTCCAGCAGAGTTAGCTCCAGAACCACAAATTAAACACGTGGAAGCTCGTGCGCCAGCAGTTGAGGAGGTTACTCCAGCAGAATTAGCTTCGGAGCCACAAATTAATCCCGTGGAGGTTCCAGCGCCAGCGGTCGAAGAAGTTACTCCAGTGGCAGTAACTGATGAGACACAAGCTGCTCCCGTGGAAACTCCAGCGTCAGTAGTTGAGGAAGTTACTCCAGCAGAATTAGCTCCAGAACCACAAATTAATCCCTTGGAGGTTCCAGCACCAGCGGTCGAAGTAGTTACTTCACCAGCAGTAACTGAAGAGGCACAAGTTGCTCCCATGGAAACTCCAACGGCAGCAGTTGACAAAGTAACTGCAACCGAAGTAACTTCAGAACTACAAACTGATCCCGTGGAGCTTCCATCGCCAGCAGTTGAGGAAGTTACTCCAGCAGAATTG
>SCDY01000870.1:0-42805 GCA_004143825.1 Drosophila micromelanica | reverse complement strand
AAAAAAAAAAAAAAAAAAAAGCCCCCCCCCCCCCCCCCCCCCCTTGCAACCTTTTGTTGTTGTGGGCACTCTATGGCCAGGGGGTGTTGCTACGGTGGCAATGGGTGTAGTGGTTGTGGGGCCTTGGGGGTAGTTATCAGGGAGTTTGTTATGCTGATTGGATGTGGCTAAAAGCAACGTTGTTGTTGATGAGCTGGCATTGATGGGCCTGACATGGCACTAAGACGGCACAAAAAACGACTAAGATTGATTCAGTTCACATTTTTCCACTGCATGATACCCTGTAACTTCTGTAAAATGCACTCATTCATGCATTCTAGGTAACAAATATGTCCATTACATTTATTTATAAAAATTGATATGTAACCCAGACTCCAATAGAAAGAATTGGTTAAAAATAAACATGTCCAGTTTTCTATATGTATATGTTTACTATATTTAATGTATTTATTTGATATCGTACCATAAATTAGCCAATGAAAATCTTGGCGAAAATCGATATTTATCAACCTAAATAATTCGATATTTATCGATTAACAGACATCGATATTTATCAATTCGTAAAATCGATATTTATCGATTAAGCAAAATGTAAAAAAAATAAAATGATTGAATTTATACGTTTGATTTGAGATTGACAGCTTGTCTATCGTTGCTGATCAAAACTAAATATACTCTATACGGATATACGCCCTTCTTCTGCCTGTTACAAACAATTGCGTTTACACATTCTGCCATTTTTAACTAATCTTCAATACGTACTGGGTATATTAACGAATTTTAGAGACTTGGTTTCATTTAGTGCCAACAACAACCCCTTTTTTCACCACCAAACACATCCATCCATCAAATAACAATTATGCCGCCCATAGTTTAAATATTTGTCATTGACACTTTACACTCAACTCGTTTATGTAAATATACCGGAGACAGAGACAGATACGGAGACAGAGACACTGCCGGAATCAGCGCCAAGGATTTTAAAGGATTTCATTAGAGGCCACAGCGACATGCCTTATCTAAGGCAGCACACTTCACAGCTCACGCACATACACACTAATTTCAATATCAAAACCGCCTCAGGATACACTACATTAATATTCACTTGCACCCAAAAACGAGGGGGGCGTGGCTATGTTGATAAAGTGTCGGAGCTGTCGCTTAGTCTGCTGCAAAAGAGGCGACAAATTGAACAGCCGCAAAGTCCAACAGCTCATAACAAATCCTCACACTGCCCAGTCACACACACACTAACACACACCACAACACACACACACACATACACAGCTAGAGACAAGCACAAGCCAAGCGCAGGCCAAAGGGTCAATTTGCTTCGCATCAAAAGGACAAACGGGCAGGAAAATTTACCTCAGCCCATACTTCAAATAGTTGAAAGCCAGAGAGGCGACAAGTTAATAAAACAGTTGGGGTATGCCAGTCTACTATTTATAAACGCATTAAGCATGCTTCACTTGTTGAAATATTTATAAAGGGATTCCTCTCCTTTTTTTTTTGCTTTTTTGGTTAGGCCACGTTAACATAAGTTTAGCCGAGAAATATTAAGTTAAAACCGGCCATGCAAGAGCGTAAAGTTCTGCGGGGCATTTCTGGTTGGGCTTTAAGTATTTTATGCTATTAGTTAGTTGTTGGTTAACGGTATAAGCTGTGTGAGAAGCACGCAGGATATGCAGGATACGCAGCCGGCAAGCGAGCAGCTTGAATATTAACCCAGCAAAAGTCAAAGTCAATGTTTTGGCAACGCTCAGTTGCAGTCGCCTAGCCCGCAACCAGACGCTGCTGTAGATGTAGTACACTGGCAAAAATGGGTGGTATAAATTGTATTTAAAATATCACATCAAATAAAAAATTATACGCCTTGCAAAACAATAAAATTTATAATAAAAAAAATAAATAAAATAAACAAAGCCCTTTTAAATAAAAATATATAAATTTAAAAAAAAACATTTTAAAATGTTATACATATATATTAAATGTCGGCTTTGAAATATATTTATACTATAAGTTTCTTAAATGGAGTAAAACCTTTTTAAAATGCTCAAACTCTTATCGAACTTTGGGAAAATAAAAGAAAATTTTGAATTCACGCTTCAGTGAAACATTTTATTTATTATAATTAATGTCTTTAATTGATTAACTCAATTCTGAATAGCAAAACTTGAATTTAAATTAAGAACAATTTTCTACAGAATTGGATTCAGCTTAATTCAAAAATATGAACGGAATTATTTGTGTCGAATGTCTATTTTGGTGCAGTGTAAATGCAGTAGTTGCACTTGATATATATGTATGTATATATGGGAAAATGTGGAAAAATGTCAGCTGCACATGGGGTGCAGGCAGCTTGGAGAGCCTCAAGAACCTCAGCAAAAGCAGAAACAGAAGTCAGAACGCCTGTGGACCTTCTGAATGTGAAGTGTGTGCTGACACCAATGCGAAACTGCAGTAAAGGGTAAATGCAGCAGTTGCAGCTGGCGGCTGTTGCACTTGCCAACATGCGCTGACAGCAAGTCAAAATAAAACTACAAAAAAAAAGTAAGAAAAAACACAAAAAAGGAAACTCGTGTAGTCAGCCAAGCAACAGTTTCAAGCCAAGTCAAGTTGTCCCCAATTGAAGTTGATGTCAGAGTCAACAATTGGCAACTGCTGGCAATTGTGGCTAAAAGCAGTCTGCTGCATTTGACCTGCTTTTTAGCTCAACTCGAGCGTTTAAATGGCAGTTAAGCAGCTTTATGGCTCTGGCGATTTGTAACCTTCGTGTAAGTTAACCCCCGCACCCCCCCCGCTTTACCCAACAACCCCCCTTCAAGTTATTTATGTAAATTACGCGCAAGTGCAACGGGGGGAAAAGTGGTTAGCGCTGCCTTCAACTTCGACTTCTTTCATGTTTTATAATTAAGTCAGTAATTTAAAAGTGTCGAGCGTTGGTGGCAAAGCAACTTTTGGCCAGCTTTGCTTGACTGCATTTGCTGCTTGTGGCTTACACAGCTTTTGGCCGGGCAAAGTTTTCATTTGTTGCTGAGCGCAGCAGCCGCAACAAACGAGACCCAAAGAAAAGCGAAAACAGAGAATGGAAAATAGCAAGCGGAAATGTTAACAACTACTTTGACAATTGTTGTACGCGTGAGTGTCTGTGTGTGTGTGTGTGGGTGTATTTATAAGTGTGTATGTGTGCTGTTTGCAAAGTTAAAATTACTTAAGTGCCAGCGCGACGAGCCGTATGAATGCCAAACCGACTAACTGAAAAGGCAATCAAATGAACAACAAAGTCCATCAGGTGTGTGTGTGTGTGTTTGTGTGTGTGCGGCCCAAAATTGGACCTGAGATTAATGCCCATGCATTAGAGAGTATTATGAAGAACTTCACACTGCGGCCAACCCGCTGTGGTTGAGCTGACGTGCGCCAAGTGGGACGGGCTCACACACACACACACACACACACACACATACGTACACACAAACGAACACCCTCTGACACAACAAAAGCAACAACAGCAACTGTAACAAGAGCTGTGCAGTGTCAGTTGTAACAAAAGTTCAGGCCATCGCAGCGAGGCGTGAAGGACAATGAAACAGGACTAACGAATGGAGAAAAAAAGAGTACGAAATTCATAGTTAGAAGCTACCAACTGCCAGATACCGTCTAAAGTTGAAATGAACATATATGAATATATAAAAAAGTATTAAACAGTGCGCAGAAAATTTTGAGTCTTAAAAATATTTAAGGATCATAAAACTCAAATATATAATTACAGAAATATTAGAATTTTAATTATCTTTAAATTATGTTTTTTTGTGGATTTCCGACTTGTAACATACGAAAAAAACCAAAAAAAAGGTCAGGCAAGTTGGCATATTAAGCTCTTACAATACTTTTCTATACTTCAGTCAAAAAGTTTACATAAAAACTTCAGCTAATTTAAGAGAAATTACAGTTTTTTATGTACATATTTTTATATATTTTTTTTCCGGTATGAAAATAGTTAATTAGATAAAATTGAGTCTAAACATTTTTCAGCAATATTCGTAATTTGTCTACATTTAATAGCAATATATTTATTTATATTTCTATAACTATTGTTATATAACAATACAAAAATCTTCTGACATTGCACGAAATCCAATATACCCTTTACACGAAACAGAGTATAAAAACGGTAGCATACTGTGCAAAGCACGCCTCTCACATGTCAGTGCGGAGCCGCAACAAAAATGTGACTTAAATTTGTTGTTACATTTGTTTCCTGCTCTTTTTTTTTGCCCACAAAGGACATGCAAAGAGCTGACACGATAGACAGAGGGGAAAGCGGGGGCAAGCGAGATTGAGAGTGGGAGCCAGGGGAGATTTCGAGAGATACATAGTTGGCAACTCAACTGCATTCAAAGTGCATAAGTCAGTCCGTGAGGAAACGAATACGAATACAAATAGTCGAAAAGTTAGTTTGTTAGACCAGAGCGTGGGGGGCTGAGGGGGCGATCAGGGCATAAGACCTCAAGAGCAAGTTGACTTTTTGGCAGTTGCCACTGAAAATAAAAGGCAATTTATTTTTGTTTTATGCAAAAGCATTTTAAAACAAATGCATAACTCTTGGGCCAACCCTTTAAGTCGGCCAACAACTTTTGTCTGATGAATAACTCTTTGAGAGCCTTAAACAACACAGGACGGTATTTTACATAGATATTGGATGAGTCCTTGAATTTACACCATGTCTCTGTAAAGCCAAACTGTCTATCTAGACATCCCCAACTCAAGTTCTGCATTTTAACTATTTTATCACTGGCTGAAGCTTTTATTGTCTCTATTCGGTAGATTTTTCATTTATTTTGTTTTGTTGTTTTTTTTTCTGTTTCGTCCTCTGCAGACTGTCCTTAATAGCCTTGAGGTATGCATTAATTACTGTGTCCATAAAAAGCGTCTCGGGCAGCCGGGCTACGTGTTGCGAATTGCATTGCAGCGCACACTCGCCACGAGATCCTTAGACCTTTCACTTTGTATTACATTTTGCATTTTATGGCCGTAGACTATTGTGCCATCGCCAACCTTCGCCCATCTTTATCTCGGGCTTTGTCTCTTTTATGCATTGTTTTCATCGTCATCTACGAATCTTCCTGCATAGTTTACGGCTCTCAATTTTGCTGCTTGCATCCTTTCGCTCTCGTTTGTTTTATTCTCTACTCGTTACTTTAATGAATTGGTTTTTAGCTTCTCTATGCAAAGCTTTTATTGCAATTAATTAAACCTGTTTCATATTTCATGGTTTATAAAAATTCGTTCTTGTTCTTTTCATTCGTTTTTTTTGGTTTTTTTTTCTACTCGTTGGTAATTTTTCCTAAATTAATTTTTTTCTTTTATTACGTTTTGCTGTCGTTGTCTTTTTCTATTCTTTACTATCATTAATAAGCCCTTTTTGAAATGTTGTTCTCGTTGATCTTGTGCACTCGTTTCATTTACTCGCTCTCGCTAGTTTTTATCTACTCGTTATTTTAATGAATTGGTGTTTGTCTTCTTCCTGCATTTCTTCCATTCGTTCTTGTCTTATTGTTTTTCTACTCGTTAGTTATCTTTCCTAAATTAATTATTTTCTCGTTACTATCATTAATATGCCCTTTTACTCGCTCTTGCTGGTTTTTGCCTACTCGTTATTTTATGGAATTGGTTTTTAGCTTCTTCATTATTAATTATTAATAAATTTTGTGTAAAGTTAAAGTTTCCCGCCGGACCTTAGCTCTCGTTTCTTTTACTCGCTCTCACTAATTTTTGTCTACTCGTTGTTCTGTCACTTGCATACATTGATTTTCGTGTTAATTAACGAACCATGTGCATAGTTAATGCATTTGACTGCTCTACTGCCGTTTTTTTTTTGCCTCTAGTTGCTTTTAATTTACTCGTTGCTTGCCTTCATAAATTGCTGCTTTAAATATTTACTTTGAGGCCAGCATCAGGCAACAAATGACAAACTCATGTTGAAAGCTCATTTGTTTTATGGCAGCGCTTAGGCAGACATATGCGCACTGTCAACCCTCACTCCCCCTCCCCCCTCCTACCACAAGCGACCCCCATTTTACGCTCCCCTGTTCTAGTTATTTGACACGCTTTTCAAGCTAAAAACAAAAAAAAGGCCAGACTACTTCTTGCTGCTGCCGCATTCATTACATTGTCTGTTGGCACACTCGCACACACACCTATTTATCAGCTCACACACACCCGCACACATAAACACACACACACACACGCACACAACATAATTGCGCTGCTGTAAAGAAAACTCGTTGCCTACTTTTTGGGGTTTTTGGGCATAACACGAAAAATATTCAAAGTGTCCCGCCATATCAACTTTATTATGCGCGCCAAAAAGTTGCAAAATTAACAGACAACTCTCGTAATAACAGCCACCAACAACACTTCCTCCCTCCCCTCCCCCCACCCAATTGCCAGCCAGCTGCTGCTTCTTCTTTGCGGCAACTGCAGGCGTAACAAAAGCTCGCAACCAAAAAACAAAACTGTTTCAATGTCCGCCTCTTGCTGAATGCGAGTGTGCGAGTGTGCGTGTGTGTGTGTGTGTGTGTGTGTGTGTGTGTGTGTGTGTATTTGTGCTTCACCTTGTTTATCTTGTTGTTGCTGTTGTGTCCTCTTTAAGCATCTCTTTCCCTTCCCTCCACTCCAAAAAAAACTTGCCTTATTTCGCTCGGCATCTTTTTTTGGGCGCTTGCAGCACGATTTTGTTTGCCTGTTTCTTGCTGTTTGTGTGTATGTGTGTGTGCGCGTGTATCGTAGAGTGTGTGTGTTTGAGTATGTGTTTGTTGATATGCGCTGCTCTGTGTTTCTGTGTGTGTGTGTGTGCGTTTGTGTGTGTGCAATGCGTGCTTCGTTTTGTGCTTTCGCTGTGCCGCATTCTGCGTTAGCTGCTGCGCGCCTGGTGCGAATTATTTTCCGTGTGTGGGTGTAACTCACACAGACACAGCCCGCGCGCAGGTATGTGTGTAAGAGTGTGCGTGTGCCTTTCGGAGGCTGTGCGGCTGTATCTCTGTTAGACTCAAATGTTGCCAGCAACACGTCATGTTGCGTAAACATGTTGCTAGCGATATTTTATATGTGCTTAGCTGCAGAAATAGATATTGATACAAGTACAGTGAAAACTCGATGGAAGAGTTGCTATAGCTTTAAAAAGAAAAAAAAAAACAACTTGTTGTTTTTCTCTTATGTGAATTAAAAACGTGTACTGTATCATAATATATCTTATACTTATTTTTAAATGTGTTGAAATTGCTAAAAAAAAATATTTCCTACTGATTGATAAAACCCTAAAAAAATGTGTTTATTGTTATATTATCTTGTTATCAACTTGCTATAACAAAAACCTATTAAATAATTTATGTAAACACAAATTAATTATTAATTAATTTATTTAAATAATTTTTTTATCACATATTTTATGTCAGAATATTTAAACTTATGTTCAATCAATTTTTGGAATAGTTAAATTTAAGTTTTTTAATAAAACCTATATGCATACATACTTTTTATGCAAAAAAATCTATTTAAATCAGAAAGTTAAATTTGTATAGTCGATTTTTTTCGCTCTTTTCAATCAAGATTTCACTGTACTTTTCTCATATGATGATACGTATAGAAATACATACAGACAGACAGACTGGCAAACATTTGGCAATTTTAAGCTGATTAGCGGCAGAGGCTGAGTTGAAATTTTCATTAAAATGCCAGAGGCGAATCCGCAAAGCAAATCCTTTTGGCAGGCGAATGAGCAGCCAGTCAATGCTCGAATTACCCACTCGAGAGTGCCAAAAAGGAGCGCAACGAGGACACGGCAAGCAAACAAAGATCAAATCTTATCGGCAATCATTTGATGCGCACTTGACTCCCGCTTGAAATTTGTAGACGTCTTTCGTATGTTGCCACAGCAACAGCAACCACAACAACAACAACAGCAGCAACAACATAATGAGCTGTAGCCCGGACAGGTGGGCAGCCGTCTTATCAAAAAAGAATACTTAGCCTAGGACTTGCTTGGGTAGCGACATCGTCATGGAAATTCTTCATTAACTCAACTTGGGCGCGCTGAGAACCAAAGAAGTTTATGTTATTAAGAGGCGCAGTTGGGGTGAGGTGGGTTGGGTTGGGTTGGGTGTTGCCAAGATACAGTTAGAAAAGAGGGCTCTGGCAGCAGCTGTTGTTGTTGTTGGGTTGTATCTTGTATATGTTTCACTTGACGAGTGCGAGATAACGGTAAATGAATATGCAGCAATTTGCACGCCCACATAATGAGCAGGGCGAAAGGCGGAAGAAAAGGATACGGCGGGGAGTGGGGATAGCGCCGACAGGCAAAGACTGAAATAATAACAGCAGCAACAAACACAACAACAACAACAACAACAGCGGAGCGTCTAACAAAAGTCGATACACATAAAGCAGGCAGCGGAGCCCAGATAAGTATGCTACAGTTTCAACTCGACTCAAGTGAGTGCGTGTGTGTGTGTGTGTGTGTGTGTGTGTGTGTGTGTGTGTGTGTGTGTGTGTGTGAGTTACCGCTTGCATATGTGTTGTGTATTGCGTGTGTTTGTGCTGCAAAAGTAAATTAAAACGATTTTAATTACGGTTGCCAAGACGATGAATGAAAATGTCAACGCTGAGGAAACAGCAACAACAGCAGCAGCATCAACATCAGCAGCAGCATCAGCAGCAGTTTAAGCCTGAGGAAGCGCACCGTGCAGCAGGTGGACCCAGACCAAAAAAAAAATGAGTAAAACCAACTGACAGTTATCTGCGGTAGACCGAAATTTAAATACCCTTGCAGTCATATAAAATATCTAAAATTTGCTTCTATAGAGTTTTTTGACCAATTCCTAAAGATATAATATATATTTATTAAAAGTTGCTGTTGGTCAAATCGACGATTTTTCCAGATTTTAAGTGGATTATCTTTTTTACGATTCTTATAAAATCGAGACATCGATAAGGTTTTTACGATTAATCAATTCACGATTTTTTTATAAAAATCGATTTCAATTTTTAATTTTTTTTAATTTCTTGTTCAAGGAAAAATTTTTATTTGAGACGTATTAATAATTTGTCATAAATATATTGGCTTAGAATATTTAAAAAAAAGTATAGCACTGCTTTTAATGCCAACAAAGAACACATATAATTTACGGGGTATAAAAAGTCATATACTGGGGAACGCACAATTCGTGACAAAATTGCAATAGCCTCTGTTAGGGTATCAAAAAAAAGACAACGCTTAAAAGCGTTTCGCTGTTGCCAATGCCACACAAGAGCAGTGTGAATTATTGCACATGTGTGTGTGAGTGTGTGTGTGTGGGTGTTTAAGTGTGTGAGTGAGGGCCAACTGAAGCCTCTTACTTAAAAGCTTCATTCGAGATTTCCATTTGAGCTGCAAAAAGCAACCAAAAATACAACAAAAAATTGCTGCCGCTATTGCTTCAAATTACTGTTGTTGTTGTCGCTGGCTACTCAACCTCGCTGGCAATGGCAAAGTCATGGCCAAGAGCAGCAAGGCAGCAAAAAACCTTGGCAAATAAAAGTGTTGAGCGGATGGGCGGCATTGCAGTGCCGAGCAGCTAAACAAACAGCCGCCATTTTTATGAAGCGCTTTTTGTTTTTCTTTTTGCTAAGCTCGCTGTTTCCCCTTCCTTTTTTTTGGTGTTTTTTTTTTTTGTTGGTTTATTTTCTTTGTACACCTTATTAACGGTTTCTATGGCAAAGTTTTGTCCGTGTGGCAGGCGTGAAATTTTTTGCTTTTCAAAAGCTAAAAAGCTGCACAAACCACACAGTAAAAATGAAAAAAGGAAGCGAACTGTCGCGTGCTGATTAACTTGACACCATTTGGCCAGGGGAATGAAGGCGAGGGGGAGGGGGGCTGCGAGCTGACAGCTTCCTGTGGGAATAAGGCGGGCTGAAAAGGCATGCTGGGCTTTTTACATGCAGCTGACAGGCAACACCTGTCGCCATCTCGTTGTCTCTTAACCCACAGCCCGTCCACAACTTGCGGCTGCCAAACCGCGCTGACATTTCCTTTTGCTCAGCGCTGACGTTTTTCGCCTTGACAACGGTTTCCCAGCAGCGCCCCTCCCCCCTCCCATCTGCGGTTAGCCCGTGTCTACAAATATCATTTGCGAAATTCGCAATGCAAGTTGCAGCTTAAATTTGACAAATGTTTTCATGAAAAATGACAGTTAACTAAAAATAAATGGTATTTAAAGTGTAAATAGAGTACTTTTAATAATGATATATAAAGAAATTGTGAGCTATTTATAAAAGATTTTAAATCAGACATTTTATGGTATTTAGTGGAGGTTTAATGGGAAGTTTCCTATTACCAAAAAATATAAGGCAGGTGGGAATATTTTTCAAACGAAGGACATGTACATATGTCCTTAATTCTATTTTAATTCGAGTGGCGAACAAAGCTCTATTCAAATTAATATATTTATGAACTACAATACACTAAAAAAAAAACGAATTTTGCTTTATTTAAAATTTAGATATTCCAAAAAACATTAAAGATCCAAATATCATGATCGAAAAAAATAATAATAATAACGGCAAAATAAAACGCATTTCTAAGTGCTAAAGTTTTTTGTTTGATAAATGAAAATGCAATTTATGTGCAATTTGAATGCAAATAAAATTATTCCATCCTATAAACTCTTTATCAAATCAAATCAAATTCAATTTTTATAGCAAAAAGTACTTCAAATAGTCGTATAACAAAGATTATGTATTGGGGACTTTTTTGCTAGTCTTTTTAAGCTTAAAAGAAGACATTAAAAAAATGTATAAAAATGATTTATAATTTAAATATATTTTGATATTATCCGAAATAGCTAAATAAAATCTCAAATCTCGCAATCTTAAAATAGTTAACTCTGGCAAATTCAAGCAGAGTTCAATTTAACTTTCGCCAGAATGCCAGCTGCATATAAAACAAGGCACAAATATTTAACTGAACGACAAACTGTAACAGTTTACTCAAAACATGTTGACAGCTTAACAGGAACTCTTTACAACCCCCCCCCCCCCTCACCCCTCACCCCCCCACCCGGCTCAGCTAGCAAACTGAAGCTTTGTCGTAAACTTTAAGCAACAACTGGAACAGTTTTACGGAGTTTCTTTGCAGCTGCAGCAAACTTTGCGATGCATTTCGATGCGTTTTAATATGCGGCAAGAGCAGCGCTAAATGTCAACCAAAGTGTCAGCCAAGGTGACGAGAAGGCTGTCAAAAGGGGGTGCATGTGTGTGATAAGGTGGGGTGATGAGAGAGTAGAGAGAGAGAGAGAGAGAGAAGTACAGCAACTGCAGCTGAGCTGACATGTTTGCATAATGAGATGTTGCAGTTTGAGGAGCATAAACAACATTTAAAGTACCTTTTGAGAGGCCAAGGTCAGTGAACTTTTTAACGAGTCGAGTTTTACTTTTTTGGAAGAACTTTAAAAAGCCTACCAAGTCTTGAAAAAAGTTTATTTAAAATAGGAAACACATATGCCCAAATAGAGCAATTTCAGGTTTAAGAGTCAATTCTTAAATTAAATGAATAATTATAAGCAATAACCAGTATATCAAAGGCTTCATAGAAGAATAAAATATTTTATAATTTTATTATTATACATTTATAACTCGATCCCAAAATGATAAACATCTTTTATCCCGTATAAATCTGTATAAATATAGAATCGACTGCCATTAAAATATTTCGATTTTAAAATTTTCGCGATTTTGACAAAAATTGTGACTTCTTGTGATTTTTGTCAAAAATAATCAAAATTTTGGATGGGTATTTTTGAATGCCATTCGATAGTTCTGGTCTGTGCGAGTCTAAAAAGGTATATTGTTCGAAAATATGAGCTTTTTTGCCCAAGTTAATAAGGTTTTTTGACCTATAAATCACTTTTAATTACCGCATCTCGGCCAATTATAGTTCGCGATTTTGTCCAAAATTGTGATGCTAACCCTTGTGAATTTTTTTAAAATTGGTTAAAATTTAGAAAGGGAATTTAGTATTGTCCATCGATAGTTCTGATCAGTACGAGTCTATAAAGGTAAATTATTCGATAATCTTGCCTTAGTTGCCCGAGATATACAATGTATTTTTATTTAACATTTAGACGTCCTTATTTCGGCCATCTCAGATTAACTCTTATGTATTTATGCTTTTTGGAACATAAATAACAATTTCACTTTTAAGCAAACCAAATTGGAACATTGCCTACATTTCGACAACATTTCTGCATGTTTGGTGTTTTATTACCAAAATAAATAACAAATTTCTGTCACATAACAAATAAATGTGTTCAAATTTACCTGTTTAAGCGTCTGATTTTTTTGCTGTGTTTGTTTTCGCACCTCTGGCTTTTTATTTTTCTGGGGTCAGTTAGTGTTGAGCGTTATGGGTGCCACAAAACGTAACTGTTTCGATGCCGAAACTCAAAAAACGCCGCCAACTTTGCGCATAAAATTCAATTACGATTGCGATTGCCGCCGTGGCGCATAAATTTCAACACTTGCCGCGCGCGTTTTACGAGCGGCTTTTGATTTGCCACTTTCTTATCGCTCTTATCAGTCGCTGTGGCAGTCGCTGGCCATAAAATTAGCCCCGCCGACACATTAAAAGTTAAGCAGTCCGCAGGTCCTTTTGTGCCCAAAATTGCCAGTTTTGCTCTTTTCTTGTTGCATGAAAATTGTATTTTTTTTTGTCGGCTTAACGCTTTCACGCGCCAAAGATACGTACGCAATGTTTGAGATACGTACGCAATTGTTGAGATACGTTTGGTTTGTACTGGGTGCCTGCTGGGCCAACCGTTGCAGTTGAAAGCGCGCAAGGAACTGTTTGTGTGCTGGCATTTGCCAATTGCTTACGACCAGTTAAACGACAAACGAAACTTGGCCCAAACTTGGCATCCACCAGGACGCATGCGCTGGATGGATGTCAACTTCCAGTCTATCGGTTTGTTTACTTGGCCATGCAACTGGTGGTTGCCAGGCGAACAACAGGCAGGCAGTCAGCTTTTGTTCTTGCTGCTGCCAAGTTGCCATTTACCGTTTCTACCATTTCTACCATTTACTGGCTCCCCTGGGCAGCCATATGTGACGGCTTTGACTTTGGGACTCTCGGCTGGGGCTGCGTTGTCGTGACAACTTGATTTCTTTTGTAATTTGGCTCGACCCCAGAGGTTTTCATTTCAAATTGCTTTAAGTTTAATGAAATTGTATTTTGATTTACTGAGCTGCCATTGGTAACCTTTGAACTGCCTGGATGCCCCATTCCGTCTCCATTCAATGGAAACTCAATGCGCTCCGTTTTTTGGCCTCACTTTCAAGCTTGTCGCATGAGCGTTTATCTAATTATGGCACAGTTTAGCAAGACGCATTTCATACTTTTCAGCTAAGCGGCCAACTCTTGAAATGGGTCGCTACACTCAAAGAAAAACATTTCTAAATAAATATCAATAATTTTAAGTTTTTTTGTTTTCACATACATTAATTTATTAAAAAATATATACAAATAAAAATGTTTTTTTAACTAAATCGGTTCAAAATGTTGTCGAAATTTAAAGACAAGTTTGAAATATTTCAAGTTGAAAGTCAAATCTTTTTTCATAAAATATATTTAATAATTTTTATCAAATAAAATTTTTTAAATTATTTTATACCAAAGTTGCTGAAAAGATTTAAATAAAAAAAATAATTAAAATGATTTATTTATTGTTATTATATATTGCGGCTAAGATACGACATTCACAAAGATTTAGGGCTTATTGCAATACTGGAGATTCTTATAATAATATTTAAAATGATATATTAAATATCTTAATAACAAGTTTAATTCACACTCAATTAAGCATATTCTAAAATGAAGATTACATAAATTCTATTCTATTTTTTGTTTGGATCAGTATATTGAGATTTAATACAATCTGTATCAAGTCTTAATTCTTAAATACTGAGTTAGAGTAAAAATGTACTTCATAGAAAAACAATATGAAATTAATTCTATTTCGTTCGCACTCCATATTTTTCTAATGTATTTCTCCGAGTGTAGTTCGGGTTCGAGTTGGCAAACTGAATGACATTACAGCAAATCCGCTTAGTGACACAAAGTTGCGCACAGCTATAGATGCAGAGACCGCTACAGATACAGAGACCGCTGCTGATACAGATACATTGCCAGCTACAGTTACAGATACACGCGCATTGTTTATGCAAGCGCATTAAGCTGAGCCTCAGTCCCGGCCACTGATAGCTATGCAGATACACAGATACGCAGATACGCAGCTACTGCAGCCGCACCCTCATCACACCCACAGGAATGGCAAATGCGGCCCGTTGCCGCCTGTTGCTGCCTGCTGCCTGCTGCGGTTACCTCAAACGGCTGCCGGCTGCCGGCTTCTTAGTGCATTAATGGATAGCCCAACCGCAAGATGCACAAGATACTCGAACTTGGCATCGAGCTGTTCTTGTTTTCTTGCTGGGCGTGTGGCGGCTTCTTTTGGGCCAGCTGCTGCCGGCCAACAACTCTGTAACTGAGCTCGAAAAGAGTCAACCAAGCGCTAAATGCGCAAAAGATACGTAAATGCAACAAGGCGGCGGCTTTGCTGCTACACTTACGAATAGCTCATTACGCCCACACACACACACACACACACACACCCACAAAATTGGTAAAATGAAACAATAGATGACAGCTACCGTTTACCTGTCAGTCATGTGTAACTCAATGCTGCCAGCTACCAAATTGAAATCGTATCTCACAGATACCTGTACGTGCGCACATATAAAAAGCTAATAAAATATCTCACATTTTTCGTGACCGTATTTTTTTTAACTTAAATCGAAAGAGAGCATATTCGTTTTGTGCTTTGACTATTTGGGATATGTACAAGTACTTCGGATACATTTAATAAATAAATATTTTATTTTCTATATATATATATATTTTATTTCTTCACCAACCCAATAAGCAAGCAAAATCCATTCGATTTATTTATTTTATTTTGTTTTTAGCTATTCTTACAATTCAAACAGAGTATTTTGTAGCCATTTGTAACCGACTGGAAACGTTCGCACTTGTTTTTCCATCATCGAGTGCAATTTTCTTTTTATTTGCAATACATTTTATTGTTTATTTAGCGCATTGTTTAACTGCAAACATTTTCACATGGTTCCCGTTGTCGTAGGTTGTGCTCTGATTTAATGGCTGTAAATTGAAATGCGAATTTTGCGCTAGCGAAATTGCGAAAAATGTTTTGAAAAAGATTTGAAGCCAGCAGCAGCAGATGAAATGACTGTTTTGATAGAACTGGTTTTTCTGCAGTTGACATTCAATTTTTATGCCCAAGCAATGAGATATTTTGTTGTAAAATGTGCTATATATTAAAGGAAGCTCCTTAAAGTCAAGTATTTTAGGTCATTTTTACTGTATACCAGCTCATACCCTCCAACATGCAAAATACTAATTAAATTTTTTCTTGTATATATGTTTTCAGATTAGTGAATTTTTTCAAGGAAATGTAAACAGCAACAGCGGAAAGGCAATGAAAAGCCTGGGTATGTACTCAATTTTTAATTTCATAATATTTTATACTTCGGGTTTTCAAGATAAGATTCAGTAATTTTTATTCGCATCTACGGTTTTCAAATATATGTGTAATGGTATATATGTATACTTCAATTACATGGCTAAGAAAAATTTTATATTTTTAAAAGGTGTACCATTTTTTTGTTACATTTGAGAGGAACTTCCAAATGCCTAAATGCAAAATTCTATTGCATACTTTTAAGGTAAAATATGAGCTAACGTAACTGAAATTGTACAAGTACCGGATTCTTAGATGACCTCATAATTGTTTGATGTCGATTAATAGAGTTGATCCTTGCGAATCTAACGCACCAAGTCTTTTGAAAATCTGCAAGGATATCGCCGAGTTAGAGCTATTTTTCTAAAAAGGACATTCTTTTTATAGCCATATCTCGACCACATCCTTTAGGATCCGTGAAAGATACACCTTTCTGGACTCGCAGGAAGCAGGACTATCGTTTGGCATTCAAGGATTTTCAAGATTCCACCAAAAATATTTCCAAAATTTTTATAAGGGGTTAGGTCGGAAAATTTGATAAATATCGAAAAATCGTCCTTAACTTAGCCATTTTAAGGACTATCGTGATTTCCTTTGGTCTGCGGATGGTATCTTCGACCCCAATTCGGTATATGCAATAAAAAGGACGAAAATCCTTACAGGAGCAAAGATAAAATGGCATTTTTGTAAACAAAAAACTGGCCATATCTCCTTTGTATCCTTGCATATCCTGGCGAGTCCTATGTCAAATAACTCTTATTGAACAGTGCTATCAACTGGCCAAAGGATATAAAAATAGTCCTGCTTGTTTCGGAGATATCAAGGATTTTGTGTTTTTGGCCAGTTTCCTTGCGTTCCACGCAACTAAAATTTTACAAGTACCCGATTCTTAGACAACCCCATAGTTTTTTTATGCCGATCGATAGAGCTAGTCCTTTCGAACCTAACGCACCAAATCTTTTAAAAATCTGCAAGGATATGGCCGAGTTAGAGCTATTTTTCTAAAAAGGACATTCTTTTTAAGCCCATATTTCGACCATATCCTTAACGGTCATAGAATGATATACCTTTTGGAACTTGCAGGAAGCAGGACTATCGATTGACATTCAAGGATTCTTAGGATTTCAGTAAAAATAATTGAAAAATATAGTTAAAACCATAAAATCGTCCTTAACTCGGGCATTTTAAGGGCTATCACGATTTCCGTTGGCCTAAAAATATTTTACCCAACAAACTTGCGAAAATATGAAAAGAATTGGTTTATGTTTTTTATATATTCAGTTTAGAATTGGTTTATGTTTTTTATATATTCAATTTATTTACATTAAAATTTATACAATATTCAGTATTTTACATATAATCCTTAAAATTACTCATCTCGTCTCGAAGACCGGGAATATAAAATTTCATCAATGTTGCTGACTGCCAAAGTTTTAAAACCTTCGCCTTGAAAGACTTCTCCAATCTGAAAAGATAATATAAAACAATGTTTTT
Organism: Drosophila micromelanica; assembly: GCA_004143825.1. Taxonomy (NCBI): domain Eukaryota; kingdom Metazoa; phylum Arthropoda; class Insecta; order Diptera; family Drosophilidae; genus Drosophila; species Drosophila micromelanica. The sequence goes on along the minus strand of SCDY01000870.1, from coordinate 25,685 downwards.
TGTTTTTGTTTTAAATATGACGATTTTTAAATAAATTTAATATTATAAAGGTACGTTCTCTGTTTTTTCCCGGATCCCTTGATATTATATTGTAACACAAAAAAGAGAAACAAAATATTTCTATCGACAAAACAATTTCAAATTCCTTCATTTCTCAGTTGCAAACGGAAATTTGATTTGTTTCTGATAAACGGCATTTATTTTACTTATTTAAGTCGCATGTTTCCTGGACCACACCCCGCCCACCGCCCCCCGCCCACACCTTCGACTTTGTTGTAAAATTCAATTGCCAAATTGATTCAACTTTTTGCCTTTTCGCACGCCCCTCCCCGTTGCCCCTCCCAGTGCCTGCAGCGCTGCAAAAGGACAGCCTACAGCCGTGCTGAGCCGCAGATAATTGAATGATTTGAATTTTTATATTGAGTTTTTCTTTGGGGGCGTTACATGAGGGGCTTTTCATATTTTTTTGCCATGTATTTTTTTCTATATATTTATTCTATTTCTTTTGTGTTCGATTTTTTTTCTATTAAAATGGAAATTGTTGGCGAATTGGAAAATTGCTTATCAATTGGCTGGCATATGCTTCAAGGATCAAACGGTGTCTAAATTGAAATCGACAACATAGGGGCACGACCCGCTCCCTCTTCTCTATTCTCTATTCTTTATTCTCTTTTCAAGCGTTTGCCCCCCTCTCCCACGCCTCTGCATTTTATGCTGCAATTAAGCATTAAATTAAGTTTTTCGCTTAGCAGCTGCGAAGGCAACTTAATTGACTCGGGCTATGGGCAAGAGCTTTATATATATGGTTTCATTTTTTTTTTTTTGATCTACTGAAGCGTAACGCCGCCAGTCGCGTGCATAGCAAATTCTTGTGCCAAGTTTTTATTCATTTTAATTGTTATTTGTGCTGGGGAGTTTTTAGACAAATACCCGCATCTGATGTAAGTGTCTGGAGTTCAATTTCATTGGCAAGTCAGCTGATGAACGAAAACCAGAAAGCCGCTGTGCAAGGTGGAAACCGAAATACAAAAAAGAACCATTTATTGCTTTATGGCAGGCACTGTTGTGCACAGCACAAAGGTTCGCTCAAGTGTGTGTTGGTTTCTGCTGTGCATTGTTTTGCAATCGAGTTTCAATTCAATGGCAATACAAACACGCTCTGCGGGTGCCACTTCAAGAGCGACAACTGTAATTAACCGGAATTCACGCGCGTTCCTCTGGGCGTTTGCCATTGACGCCCGCCCGCTGGCAAAGCGGACCAGGTACCGCCTGCCGCCTGCCACATTTCTCCCCAGCAGCACATATGTGTCACACACCGAATTGGGTCGCTCTATGAATATATAAATTTATATATATATATATATATGCGCAGGCGCGCAGCTTGACGCCACTTTAGAGTCCAATTCTCCAATTCTCTAGTTTCCCAGAGAACTTCACGCCAGACACACTGACGCAAACCACATGCTGGTTTCTTTCAATTTTCTCAGACAAGTCGCAAGCATTTCTAATGCAAAACGTGTGCTGACTGAGACTCTGTTAAAGGGGCGTGGCAGTTGGGCGTTGGGGACACGTTCGCATGTGTCTGGCAGCTGTCCCTCAAATGACTAAAAGTTATTACCAGAAAATACAAAAAAACAAAAAAACAGACACTGACACTAATTGAAGTGTGACATTGCCTCAAATATGATTACGAGCTGTTTTTTTGACTCAAAAATTCGAGTCGGCAGATTACAAAACATTATGGACAATATCGAGGCCAGCATTATGTGGTGCAAACTGCAAGCGGATGCAGGCCAATTAAATGCCAAAGCTGTTGATGGAGTTGTGACAATGATCTGAAATACAAAATTAATGCGAATGGAAAATGTGTAGGGAAATTTATGTTAGGGGGGGTTGATGCACATGAAAATGTCAACCAATCAATTGAGTTTTATGCATGTTTACAAAACAAATGAGAAATTTAACTAGTTTATTAGAATTGTCTATTGATTTTCTATTACTTAGAAAAAGGTCAGAGAAGCCTATTACTAATTTAAATGAAGTTTCAAACAAAATTTTGCTTTTGAAATATAAAAAAATATGAATGATTATTATAATACTAAATATAAGCAAATAAAATTAATTTAGAATGCATTTTTTTTAAATTTTAATTCCAATTTGTTTTAAATATATTATCTTTAAAACCTCTTTTATATTTTTTTCCTTTAAAAACTCTTTTTATTTTAATTTTAAATAAATTCTACATTTCGAACAGATAAAAGTTAATGTGATTAGTAATTTTTCCCATTTAATGTATTTTGATTTTTTTTGAGAGCAAAATAAATAGTTAGAAATTTAATACAAAGACTTTCGAATGGCGACCATCCCGTTAAATTCTCATGTTACCTGCCACACTTTCACCTTGCAAAAAGCTTAAGCACACCCAATACACACACACACACTCCCAGCACACACACACACACAGTGCAATTTGCAGTTTCCTTACGGCAATCCAATTCAATTCGAGAACGAAGCTCATATCAATAATTCGGAACTGCGGTGCACATAAAAGTCAAGAACTTAATTTCCAGCTGCTGTCATTTTTAGAACAATATCACTTTTATGACTCTTTTACCAAAGGTAGAGGGAGAAAGATAGAGAAAGATAGGGAGAGAGAGCAAATGCGACAAGAAGTTGACTACCAGGAAAAACTTTCGATATCCGTGGTCATATCCGGCTCACACATACAAACAAATAAACACACGCGCACACGCACACACACTTACACACACACACACAAGGTGCAGCGGCTTTGTTGACTTTTGTGTAAACTCGCAGCTTAAAACAAACAAAATGCGAATGAAAATGTATTTTATGCATGCTGATGCTGTTTCTCCTGCTGCTGTTTCTGTTGTTGTTGAAGTACCCTGTAGCCATTAAAAATGCGTTTAAAAAGGGTATACAGCACTGGCACAAATGTGTGCAACTGACAACTTACATATTATTTACTAACCGAGTTTATTTAGCCAAATTTAACTGTCTAAAAATTAATATTTTTTAATTTATACATGCTGATTTTAAAGCCTTTACGAGCTGGGTATACTCAACATAAGGTATACCATTACAATAATCTATTCATAATCACATATATTGAATACTTGGCTTCTTAAAATATCTTTTAGATAATTTATAAAAGTTAATAATCACAAATTAATTGCTAAAAAAAACACTCACGAAATCAATTAATATTAATTTTTAGCCACAACTTTCTAGAGACATTTAGGTTCTTTGTAAAAATTTCATTAGCTCTTTCAAAACTAAAATAATATAAATAATTTGCATATGACATATTTTATAATTAAATTATTTTGCCTTTAAATTAGATATTTGTATGACATTTTGATGGGCACAATGAAAATAATCAAAAAAATTTTAAAAGCTAAAGTTTTGTATGTGCAAAATGAAATTAAAAACAAAACTATAGATTGCTAGTATGCATAAAATTGGTACAGTGATATTTTAGAACAGCTAAATATAGGGTATCAGCCAGTCGGGCAGTGCTCAACTTGTGCACTCAAACTTGTGCTCATTGTTGTCGCTGTTAAGTATAGCATTGTTTTTGCAGTGACAACATAGACACAGTTACACCTGCACACACACACACACACACACACACACACACACACGTACGTGATGTTTTTGCCCCTAGCTGCTGCAACTGGTCGACTTGAAGCTCCTGCTCGACGCTTATCGGGCTAAAACTCTCAAGATCTTTCTGTGGTTGGTTTCAGTTTGTTTTCGGTTGTGTTTGGCCGGGTTTTTGTTTATCTGTTAGTTTGTTAGCTTGTACGTCTGTCTGTCGGGCTGACAAGCGGCTGCTGCGTTTACCTATGCACAAGTTGAGCAAATAAAGTCGTTAAGTGAAGGAGAAGGTGGAGGAAGAAGTTGCCACGGCAACGGCACTTTTACTTTGTATTATCTGGATAACATCTCAGTTGCAACAGTTGCTGTTGCTGTGGCAATAGTTGCTGCTGATGCTGCTGCAGCTGCTGCTGTTGCTGCGGTGCTTTATTTATTTTGCTGTACAAATGACAAGGCTGCTTTATGCTGCCAATCCTGTGACACGATAAACAAGCTGAAAACCCAACATGAGCTTCTGCGTCGACGTCGACGTCCACCGAGAGCTTTTGCTAATGCTGCCGCTTTCAGAGTCTTCCCCCCCCCCCCCCCCCCGCTCCCCGCGCTTTGCTTCTAGTTTGCCTGGCAGCTCTTTTTCCTGTCGCTGTTTTGCACATTTATCCTGTTAGTGACACCTTCTTTGTCCCCATGTTTGTCCGTCGTCTGTCGTTCGTCGTCTGCATGTCACTCTTCATTCACTGTGCGCCTGCAGCCCGCATTTACCCCACCCGCTCCCCCTGCCCCCTGCTCCACTTGCTGCCTCGTAATGTTGTCGTCGTCATATGAAATTCAAAGCAACTGCTTGCATGTCTATCATGCCCCCTACCCCGCCCCGCAGCCAGTGTGAAAAACGTGGAAATTGATTTTCTATTTTGCTGTGGATTCCTGTTTTATTTTTAGATTCCATTCTTTTTTCGTCAGTGATTGTCAGTGGCAGCTACACGTGATTGAGTCTTATCTTTAGTTTTGTCACTTCAACCTCCTGGCAGCTACTTTAAATGTCAGCAGCTCCTCCGCCTCCCTGCTCCACAGTCATCCCCATCATCCCCTCATCCCCTACACGTGCTGTTCGCAAATTTTTGGTTTGTTTTCGTTTCAATTTTTTTCTTTTTTTTTTAGTTTTTCCTAGGGTGCATTCAATCTCTATCCCAGCTGGCTTGTCGAAAGGCTTAGCCAAGCGCGTGTGTTGCATGATGGGGTTGCCACACCACGTGTCCCTTGCCCCTTGCCCTCGGTCGCTTGCCCCACGGTTAAGTGCAACACATGTTGGCACTTTGTTGGGGATTTCGATGCACATGCGGCGATTTTAGCGCTTGTTTTAAGCGCATTTCTCATGCCACAGGCGACAGCAAAGTGGTTAAAAACAACTTCAGAGTGAAGGGATTTTTTGATAAGGATAGGAACTGACATTTGCTAAGAACTTGTGTCATCGCATTTGTATTTAAATTGAATACATTTCTCGTATTTATATATTTATTTAAATGAACATTTATCTTTATACTCCATTGAGTAAATGTAACAATTTACCTCACACCTGTAAGTGAATTTCTATATCTATCGTCCTGACTTTCCCTAAATGCCAAAAGAAAAAAATCACTTTCAAACAATTTGAGCCAAAAAATATTTGTCTACGCGTCAACAGCGCCTGAAATTGTTTCTGCTTGTAAAAATCAAAAGCACCGCAAAGTTTATTTAAGGCGCGCAGATGGGGAATCCCCCAAAAAAACCCCTCCCCCTCCTTCCCTGCAGCGACAAACACGAAAACAACGCGGAAAAACTTTTGCCCCTAACGCAATTTTTATGCATCCTCCACGTGGAGGACAATTTCAACATGGGACACATTAGCGCCAGCGCGTGAGGGGGCTGGGGGTTGGGGGAAGGTGCGGACTAACGACTCGCGGCTTGGCCAGGACATTACGCTTTAAATTTATGTGATTAATAAATTTCCATAATTTTTGGGAGAGTGGAGGAAGCAAAAATACAAGAAATGCCTGCTAGGCAAATAAAGCACGGCTCGAACGTAGGACCGGAAATAGGCCCAGGACAACAACAGGCAGGCAGGCAGGCGGGAGGCAGGAGGCAGGCAGGCCAGAGCCATTACAGCCCCGCAAGGAATCGCATATCCCAACATCATTTTCTTTTTTTTCTCTCTCTCTTTTTGGGCTGTCAGCAGTATTTCCGCCTGTTCCTGCAATCATTTTGAATGCGCACTCGAAAAAAAGGGAAGCTGAGATTGGCAAAGATGAAAATTAAAGATTGTCCACCCAAAATAAATGGCATATTTTTTTGAGTGGTCACGCAAAGGGTCTGCACCATTTTTGTAGTCAATTTTAAACGGATTTCTAATATCTTAATGATTTAAGGAAGAAACGGCATCAGAATTTTATAAATATTTAATTTTTAAATTTAGAAGTCAAATTAAACTGAGGATCAAAAAATATGACCCAAAAGTCAACCACGAAAAAATTAGTTCAGCTGAAGAAAAAACATTTACAGTCCGATAAATAATTAAAATATTAAATTATTTCTTGCTTTCTTTCTGAAAAAATCAAAAGTAGCTCGAAAAAGTATCTTATAAACATTTTATTTTTACCTATGTGTAATACAACTTTTCAAAACAATTCTCAACATAAAATTTCAAAATAAATACTTTAAAAATTTTCTACAAATTTTAAATTTTTTAAGAATTAATACCGAATAAGTCTTGGTATCTAATGATAAACAGAAGAAGAGCATTTACTTTAAATTTGGGATACTTTATTTAGCAACACAATAGATAAATTGTTTACAGCTTGATCCTTTATATACCCCGCTCTCTAAGCTTCAAGGGTATTAAATTTGCGGTTTTGAAAACCTTAACGCTTTTACATGGCCATGGCCATTGCTAATTTCAGATGATTTTTCTTTGGCCTATGTATTAAAATAAATTTGGGGCGCTTAGTTGCCGGCTTAGCTGGAAGCGAGCGCAGCAAATTAATAAAAATTAGTTTGCAGGCCATAAAAAATTAGGCCAGCTTAAACAGAGAATAGAGAGTAAGAGGAAGAGGAGGAAAAGTTCGTCAGTGAATGAGAGGCAAATACAACTGGGAGCAGTCAAGCAAAATTTATGACAGTTTGCGCGCACATCGCATAAATCCTGGCAATTGTGTACGATTTTTAATGCTAGTTAAATCGACTGAAAATGGCAGTTTAATGATTGACATGCGCCGCAGTTGCTGCTGGCTGTGGTTACGACCCACCGGACAGACAGACAGAGGGCCACAGTCAGGCTCTGTGTGGGAGCAGGGAGCGGGTTCATGAAGCGCGCAAACGTTTCAAATGAATGTCAACTGTCTGCTCGAATGACGAATACACTCGTTAAAGGGCATACGCCGGAATGAATACGGTTATGTGGAGCGTAACGGTGCCGGGGACCGGGACGTCGAACCCGCTGACGGGGTTAGTCGGGTAGTTGGCCGGCACGCCCACTTGTCATTGCCACACAACAGCAGCAGCAACAGCAGCAGCAACAACAACAGCAGCAGCAAGAATAACAACAACAAATAGTAGCAGCAGCAACATCAACATCACCATCAATGTCAATGCTTATGACAGGCGCAGAGGATTAGCGGGCTATCCAGTTGGAACCGTTTTTTTGAGCACAGGGGTAGCGGGTAGCCGGACGGACAGACAGACAGACAGGGGGACATTATGCAAAATGCGCACAAGGGTTAGACGAGTGCATGCGAACTCAGGCTGGATAGGAATGCCACGCCCCCCTTGCGGTACAGCTTATCAATCAGCGCCCATATTGAGAATGACGAAAACTGCGAATGTGACAGTTGGGTGTAACAGACAGCGACATACTCTGCTAGGGGTGTAAGAATAGCTAACAAAAATGTTTGAACAGATTTGAATTTTTAATGGCTGATGACCATTAAAGTTAAAAAAATATTGGATTTCAAATATGAAAAATTTAATATTTATATAATTTTTTAGCATTTAGACGAAAAGGAGGTAAATTCTAAAAAATATATTTATTTAATACATATTTTTAAAATTTTGGTAATGCTATAAACATGTTTGGCACCAAATAAATAAAAATAACTTTGAAAATATTTTCGGTTCAAAACCAATTAATGAAAAAAAAAAAATTATTTTTATTTTTTTAAATCGTGCTTGAAAATAAATAAGTAAATATACATTTATATTCAAAACAGGCTAAGAAGACAGTTGTAGTAAAAAAAAATTAATAAAAAATATATATAGAAAAATATAAACGAAAACTAACTGTAAAACTGTGTTAAGATGTGATTGCAACATTTTAGCTCAAGTTGATATACACAAGTATTCATAATCCCATATCCCAGTTGAACAGACGAACTTTTCACAAAACCAATATGCCGTATTTTCACTTGGCAAACAGTGCATAAAAAGTGCATAATGCAATCACAATTGCAGCAGGGGGGCAGCTATTCAATTGGATGTGGGAGGGGGCGATCTTTCACTGACCGAACCCACAGCATGAAGACCACACTTGAGGCTGCATTATGCGCGGAAGCAGTTGCTGTCCCTCTCCCCACTCCACCCCCCTCCCCTGGACAGCTTGATGGCTGCAATCATGACTGCTGATTCCATTGTTGATAAGTGAGTGCACTGGCAGCATTCCAATGATGAGCCGACGTCTTGAATGTTCAATTGTCTGCCCGTCTCTGGCATGAAAATGAAAATGAAAATGACACAAAACGCACTCGAGACAAATTGTGAATTTATTTAAGCAGCTTTTTCAAGTGCGCTCAAACACAATTTGTTTCGCCCGGTCACAAGTTGGAAGTTGAAGACCCCTCTGGCGTTGGCGTTTGATTCTAAAACTCTAGATGATGATTAATTACGTGCAGTTCAAGTGGCTGCCCGGGGGGATCAGTTGATCAGTTGTAAGCTGGCTAAATTGGTTTGTTCGCCATTGCCAAGGCAATGACATAATCTTTGATGAGCAGAGAGAAGCCGTGAGATAAGCAACGGCAAGGTATCACTTTTCATCAACAGTAGCGAGCAGATTTGCTGCTATGGCAACACTGGCAGCAGGGTTGCAACTCACTCAAGCGAGAAACAAGCACACACACACACACACGTGACCGCAGCTATGCAAAGCTAAAGGGGAAAGGGCATCTCTTAGTCAACCAAATTGCAGTCCGGCGGCACTCAACACAAATTATAATAACTGTAATTACGTGCAGAGCCGCCACGCACTCAATGCAACAGGGGTTGGGGGCAGCAGCTGAGGGGAGCGGAAAACTTACGTGTTTCCTGCAATACAATTTATGGCCCAAGTGCGGATAGGTAGAAACCGGGGAGGGGAGAGAACCCGGGCAAAAAGCAACCCCTTTTTGGCATAGGTACTTCGATACTTGGCAGCAATTTGGAATTGGGCATCTATAGTTAGTTGCATGCCGCTTGTTGCAACTAGTCGCGAGACGCAGCGTTTGATAAATGAGGCCACGTGCCTTATCAGCGCTAAGTAAACAAGCAACGAAACCAACTTTGGACATACTACATAAAAATAGACCGTGCGGAGATCACGTCGAGTGCCCAGAAACTCCCACTTCCCCCCGACTCCAGCCCTGTGATTATGCAGCCAGGCAAAATAGATGTAAGTTGAACACGAAAACCAATTTGTAAACGACAAATGCAGACAGGGGTGAGGGGCTCGATTCGGCGAGGGACACGCTTATTTGACTGCCATTAATGCGCCATGCAAAGCAAATAATATTTAAAAATAAGTAGCTACTTTGTAGTCAATGATTCGCCAGTGAAATACCCCTTATTTATGCTACTATAATAGATATGTTTAAATAAAAAGTTACGATTATTATAAGAAAAATACATAAGTGGAATATATTTTTGAAATATTAATAGAAATTTTATAATATTAAGAGAAACAAAACAAAAAGTTAATCAGATAACTTAGAAGAAAGTCAAATTAGAAAACATCGAAAAATATTTCCAAGGAAATTTATAATTTAAAATTTGCAAACGAGATTTATTTATTAATTATTTTTAATTATTTTATCCAGTAAAAAATTCATAATTAAAGATAATTGCAAAAAAAAACTTTAACAAATTTTCGAAAAATTATTGTTTATCGATAGCAAGCATTCACAAATTTCACAATTCACAATTTCAAGGGATCACCATTCGTCCTCTCACACTCAGCACACCCTTTCTTCCATGTGTTTAGAGGGTATTAACAGTATTAATAATAAAATCGACATTAAAAGCAAGTGAAAATACATGCGACAAGCGCAAAGAAAGAAAGAAAGAAAGTATCTGCCACCCCGTCGCGTTCGCCGTAAGCCGCAGGACTCCCAAAGGACTTTGGCAACATGTCGACAGCGGCGCCCACCGCCCCCTCCCCACTCTAACCTCAAGTCCTTTTAGCCATGTGGGTTCTCTTCATCTTTTGTGTTTGTTACCTTTACACAGTTTCTAGCTGGTATCGGGCTTTCATCAATTTTTTCGTTGCTTTTCCCATATTTTGGCAATCAGACAAAAGGTTTGCTGCGCGCGTGTCCTGGCAGCGTTTTGAATTAATTTAATGCCAAGGATGGGCGCACATGATGGTCATGACGTCACGCCGGCTGCCCGTCTGGCGTTACAGCGTCAACAGGCAAACATCATAATTCAAAAATTTCATTCGAAAACATGACATTTTCATTTCGGCACGCGCCCGCCCCCGCAGATGACCCCGCCGCCGAGGGTTGATCCGACAAAGTTTTTCTTTTTCCCCTTCAGTTTCCACGTTTTGGGTTTCAGTTTTCAGTGTGAAAGTCGCCGCTGGCGTTTTTCATAATCATAATTCCATTTCGTTTTAAGTGCTGAGAAATTATGTTTATGTTAAGTTTAATTTGCAAGTTTGCAGCAGGACAAATGTTGTCCTGTCATGCAACAACGCAACGCAACAATAACAATAAGTGTGCCCAGATACAATTTAAATGTGCGTGTGTGTGTGGCCAAGCGCAAAATTGCACAATAATGCCGAATGAAGCAGCGCGAGGGTTGTGCAACGTTGCAACACAACGTGCAACAAACAGTGTCAAGTTCTTGGTGGTTATCTAATAGCTATCTGATTGATGACTCATGTGGCATATGCTGCCTGAACTTTAAAGAAAAGTGAAGAAAAATATCCCCCAAGGTTGTCAGTTGGCTAATGGCGCGGCTTAGTCGCAGCTGCCAACTTCAGTTCCCCTGGGGAGTCGAGCTTTTCCAGCCTAAGCTTTTCAATGAAAAGCCATTAAAGTCTCAATTTTCAAAGTCAAAACGGAAAACAACAACCAGAAATGTCAGCTGCCGGTTGGAAAAAACATTAAAAATGAATAAAAATCAATTTTAATAATTCAGGATAAATGCCATTCAATTAATGGCACAGCACAGCGCACAGACCGCAGCCCCAACAGCAGGACATTTCAGGATATTGCCTCAAGGCAGCAGCTGAGCCAATGGAGCGGAAGTCGATGAAGCTGGCAACCTGCTAAACAGCCAACCATCAAAACCAATAAATTTTACGACGTGGGAAATTATGAAAAACCTAATTGAAGCGCACCGAAAAAAAACCCCAAAATAATCGTTTGGACAAAGCAACGTGCGCATTTTGCTCATTTTACAAGAATTTTATAAAAAAAAAAGAAAACTCCCTCTTTTACCTTTAGGTGTAGACGGCTTTAAATGGTGGGCGTTGGCCACTAATAGCATTACTAATTGGCCATTCAGGCGGTCGCTTTTCCAGGTACTAAGCGGGCTCCTTTGATGGCCACACAATAATCTTCTATATACCAAGGACACACACATATTAATTAGAATTTATCTGACCTACAAATTATGTGGGGGTTGTGAAATAATAGAAAATTAGTGCAACATTAGAAAATGAAATTAAAGTTGAAAACATAAATATATTAAATACATTCTAAAAAAAATGCTATATAAGAATTTTTGCCCTAAAAATTATGTGGAGTTTGTAAAATTATAAAAAATTAAAGAAAATTAAAAATTACTAAACACAAGCAAAATAAATAAAGATAATAATTTAAAAATAAAATGCTATACAAGCATTTTTTTGACAAAAATTTAATAATACGAAATGAAGGCAACATTAGAAAATTAAAAGAAAATTAAAAAAAAAAACATAAATACAAAAATAAAAACAATATTTTATATATAAAATTTCTTTTATAAATTTCAATTTTCAACTGTTCTTTGAATGATTTATATAGCTTTTATAAAATTAAATTTTCTTACATACAAAAATATTTTTCTACAAAGTTTTTTGGTTAAAATTTGCCCATCACATAATAATATACAAATTTATGGCATAGAAATATATTAGCTTTCTAGCTAGACTTTTTTCATATTCAAATATTTTCGTATTTCGACTTTTTCCAATCAATTGGCATTGTCAAACTTTTTTGCTTAACGCCACAAATCTTGATATGCCTCACACACACAAACACACACACACACACGCACACACACACACACACACACACACACAACCGCACACACAATTGGAAAGTTTTTTTGGGAATGCAAGCGAGGAAAATCGGCAAATAATAAGCAAAATGTCGCGTTTGATTTATGGCAATTGACGCCTTTTGAAGTAGGTGCCAGCAGCAAGGAGGAGGCTCGAGTCCTGTTTCGGGATCTGTGAAAATGTGCCTTTAATGGCGCTTTGTCATCATCAACATTTGTCCTTATGCCGAGTGCGTAGTCGGCACACTAGGATATGATTTATGTGCTCGCCTTGGCACCCACGCCAAAGCCACACTCACTCACACACACACACAAACAGACGTGTGTGTAGTTGTTTTGTTATTTTTTTGCTTTTCAGCAAACCACAAATTTCGGTGGGTTGTTTTGGAAAGCCGCAGCTAACTTTTGGCTTGGCCTTAACTTTTTTCTAGCTACTTTCTGGCCGCCTTTTGTCGTTTGCCTAATGACAATTTTTCATGTCGTTTGTCGTCGGTCCCGTTGGCTTTTTCTATACATAGCTTGCCTGATGCTTTGATAATAGTCCTAATCATAATTTATATACATTGCTGGCAACGCTTTGTATTTTGGTCTTTTGGCAGTTCTCTTAGCTGCTGCTCTTCCCAGCTTTGATTTATGTAGTTTTGTTTGTATTTAGCTGCGATTCGATCTTAATGCGATATAATGTCTTTGAATGTGCCTCTAACGATTGAGAAACTCAAAACTAACAAAACTTTGACTAGGGCCTTAATTGTATTTTTAGTGAGTATTAAAGAAACGGACTCGAATTGTGCTTAAAGAAATTATATTTTCATTTTCTTTAATTTATTGTATTATAAATATATAAATAGTTAAATAAATTATTAATAAATTAGAAAAAATATTTGATAATTCTAGGTTCGAGCCAGACATCAAGTTTTTATGAAATGTTTGTTTTCTTACCATGAAACAAGATCATTTAAATTGTTTTCGGATTAAATAAGAAATCATATATGTGAAAATGCAGTTTTAAGAGGACAAGGACAAATTCAGTCGTATTCAGGACAAGACATTGATTCGAAACTCAAATAGAAACGTCGTCAATTTATTTTCTGGGTTTGCACGACCTTTGTGGCCAACTATCGAATGCTGTATGCATTGGGATTTTGTTTTGCGCCCATAAATCATATTCCTCTTGACATTTCGACTCGGTTTCAATTGGAAAAATTCAACTTCGAGTGCATTGTTTACATAAGCCAATTTGATTACGTACCGCTGACAATTGAATTGCCAGCCATCAATCAGACTTGAACTAAGCTGCAATCGATTGCAGCCATCTCCGAAATGTGGAAAAGATGCAAAGATGGAAAAGTTTTAAAATTGCCAATTGAAATCGAATGACAATTATGGCGGCAGCAATTGCAAAGACTGCGCCGTCAATAAAGTAATTGAGACTGGCGCCGAGGCAAAACAAACAACAGCACGGGGGAAAAAAGGACTGCTTTAAGACCAGGCTCGATTTAGATGCGGGTTGCTGCAGTTATGCAAATAGAAGAAGCAGCAAGCACGGATACAGATACAGTTACCAGTTACCAGCACAGGGGTTGACGGATCGACTGACTGACTGAGTGAATGAGTGGGCAAACAAAATATTTACATAAGCAGCGCTCACATTTAAAAGACATCAACGCGAAAGGGTTAAATTGATGCGTTGAATTACCAAAATAAACACAAATACGAAACGAATATACGAAAATACTTTTAGGCACTCAAGCGGCAAGGCGGGGACGGGACGAGACGGGACTTAATTGGTCTGCTTTGTATCTCAAAGATACGCCACACTAGTCAGATAGACACTGACAACTCTGTCGCTCACTGCTTATGACAGCTGTCAGTTTGGCTAAAAGTTTTCTTGTGTGTACCCCAAACAGAAACAGGAATAAGGAATAAGGAAACAGCAGTGCCGAAAATAAAATACCCTTACGGACAAGTTCGGGATGTGTGATATATAACTATAGTTAATTATGTATTTGAAGACTATTTTATATAGTAATCTGATGTTGAGTATACTTTTCATTTATGTTTAAACAGGATATCGGGAAAATACAAAAACTTTTTTCTATAAAAAAACTAAGTTTTTCACAATTGTCATGTTTGGTCAAAATATCAATAAAACCCAAAAATGATTTTTTACAAAATACTTATTTTTCGACAAAAAGTTTCTATGTTAAAGTTAATATATTAAAGTGGACCGATATTAATAAGGTTTTGCTGATATGTTATATAAATCTCTCGACTACCAAGTTTGGCCAGGAAACCTTAGAAGACAATAGAACTTCATTCAGAAAAAACTAACTTTCGATTGATGGTTCCAATGGCAGCTATATGATATAGAATACTATATCGATACTAAAAACTAAGAGACTACTTTTAATTTTTTTGACTGCTTACTATTTGAAGGGTTTATCATATATATACGTTACACATTTCGTCACAAAATTCAAATACTTTTTGAAGGGCATACACAAAAAAAAAAAAGATGACCGTGAAGCGGTAAGAAAAACAGAAGTTCATTAAACATCGATTTCAGTTTATGAAATGGCATTTGTATTTTCTTTTAATTTGCCAGCCCCATTGTAAAGCGTCGAGGACGGCCTGCTGACAGCACCATTTAAATTGGCCATTGTGTGCAGGATGTTGTAGAGGATGAGGATGTGGATGTGGATGAGGATAGTGTCTGTGGCACAGGTAGTTGCAGCTGCCACAATGAAGTTGACTTTGATTCCAGCCTGGTCGCTGCATGTTGCGGTTGATAGACAACATGGCGCGTCCTTTTTTCTCTCCTTTTTTTGGCAATGGAAAAACTCATTATATCTCGTTTGTTTTCAATTGCAACGTCATTAACTGCCCGCTGCACGATAAATTTCAAAAACCAGAAAACAAAAAAATACAAAAACAAAATTCATTTGTCGCTGAAGCGTAACGTCGAGCCGTCTATAACCATGTCTAGGTCTAGTTCTGGGTTCGTTCTAGGGGTCCGGGTTTGGGTTGCGTTTTCTATGCAGGACACTTCAACGCGCACAATAGTTCAGAGAGTCCGTCCAGACAGTCAGGCACTTGGCTTTGTTTTCCCATTCCAATTTTTTTTTTCCTTTTTTTTGCATTTCTTTGTGCCAGTTTTCTGGCATTGTTTCGCATAAAATTTTTTTTGTTTCCAACTGGCGCAGCCTTGAAAATTGTAAAAGCAATTTTTATATATGTATAGTTCTTGATGTGAGAGCCAAGGTATTCCAGGACATGCTCATTGCTTTCCACTTGAAAATCACATTAAGCGGATTTTCAGTTGTGCTCTTTCGCGCCTTTGTTTTGGGTTCGCATCTTCATCCATCAGATTTTTGACATTGTTGCCTCTCCAATGCGATTTTGGATGCGGGTGTTGCTTGGCTTAAGATACTAAGGATACGGCTGCATGTGCCTGGCGGCAGGATATTAGATCATACCTCATCCTATGAGCTCTAAAGAGGCGTGTGTAAAAAGTTGTCATGTGAAGGAAAAGGGAATGCAAAAGTAGAGCAAACACATGAGAAAGTTTTAGGTACTTATAAATTCTTATATTGTCTTTGGTCTTACTATAGAAAAATAACACACAAAATTCTTTTCGAAAATTCTTTTGATTTGATATTTAACTTACAAATTTCTACTCAATTTCTACAATCAAAAGTAGTTTATTTAAAATTTAAACCAACGAAAATTGTGAAAATATTTATTTACAAAATTTTCCAAAGCTTAGCAATGTTTTTTTTTTATAAATTCTGATATTTTTCTTTAGTAAATTCTTAAATATGAAAAATTTCTGTATTATAAATTTTGACAATTTTTTTGAGTGTATGCAAACACAAGTCACATAATACAAAGAAAAACTAAATCAAGTTAAGGCACATCAAATCTTGTTACTTAACAAAGTGGATGCTAACTGCAGCATATGTCCTAATGTCCTTTAAGGATAACTCAATTTCAGCTGATTACCCTTATGAGCGACAACAAACAGGACGCAGGACACGCTGTTTGCTTGTTCGAAACACACACAAACATTTTTATGTCTAAATTTCATTAATTTCCAAACAAATACGGCGCCCATATCAAAAATTACTTCCTCTCTCGGATCAGACGGCGGCTATAATGCTGTTGTCTAGGAAAAAGTATCAAATTACCCAAAAACCCAACAGGCAGGCGATATTTAAATGCAGCCAGGCAGCTGGTCGCGCCCTGGCCATTAATCCGAAAGACAGGCCATTTTGGGCTGTTGAGTAAAAGGATAACGACGAAGCCTGCGGAGCCAGTCTCAATGCACATGTCTTCATTCTGATTATGTGTGGCAGACACACACACACACTCAGATGGCGCCGCATGTGCGCTGCATCTTTTAAATGTCGTCTCGACCTTGCCGCGCACAGGATGCGCAGGATCATGTCCTGTTTCTAACTATGTATATGTATTTTTTATGTGCGACTTTCTCACTTGCCCATGACACCTAATATCTATGCATGCATGCATATGTGTGTGTGTGTGGGGTTGGGGGGTGGGGGCGTTGCCTGGCGCATCCTTTTTTGAGAAATTGTCACACATTTGTTCCAGACACCCAAAAGCC
Organism: Drosophila micromelanica; assembly: GCA_004143825.1. Taxonomy (NCBI): domain Eukaryota; kingdom Metazoa; phylum Arthropoda; class Insecta; order Diptera; family Drosophilidae; genus Drosophila; species Drosophila micromelanica. The sequence goes on along the minus strand of SCDY01000870.1, from coordinate 8,902 downwards.
TCACGGCCGTCTGGCAGCTATTACACATGATTTGTGTGCATGTTTTGTAGTTCATTAATCTTGGAGAGGATTTTCTTTTGCTCGGAAAATGGGTCACCAACATTTTCCCCTGCTAATAAGCAGAGTGAGTGTGAAAGATGTGAAACTCAAGTCAATTTTTTTTTATTTTGGGACAAAGACAATGCCCGCAGCTTGTTTGACATTTATATAATAAATACTTATGCTGGACTTGAATTATCTCGCTTTCAAATATTTATTCACACTGTCGTTGAGATATTGTCTTATCGCGAAAAATTCGTTGGTGTATTTTCCGACAGCTGTTTGCTGCAGATTTCTCAGCTGCAACAAAGACAACGGCAGCACCTTCAGAGCCTATCAGCGCCGCCTTATCGCGATTGATTTTCCAGTTGCGATAAACCGACTTCCGTTTTGGTTTCAACAACCGCAAACGTCGGGCACATTGATTTTCCGCTTCTTGTTCGGGGTTTTTCACGCTACGCGTTTGTTCATGTTACCCACTTTCATCTCTTTCGGGTTTTTCGGCTTTTCATTTAATGAGCATGAACATAAAAATACAACACACGATGCGGCGCTCTATCGCATATAGTATATATATATAGTTTTTATATATAAAAGAAACCCCTCGCACGCCAATTACGATTTATTTGTCTTTTTGAAGTAGGAACGTAAATAAAAACTACCAACAACAATGAATCCCTGCCTCACCCCAAATAAAAAACTGAATTCGAAAAAAAAACTAAAATGAACCCTGCAACAATATCTCGATTCGTGTTGCACCTTATCAAGCACTTCGCGCTTTGTGGTTTGTGGCAACATATAGGGACACACTTATGCTATCGAGCTCGCATTTTGTCACGTTTTTTTAATGGAGGTTTTGTCCGTTTGTCCGTTTTTCCAGCGTTTAAATGTATCATGCATCGCATTAACAAAGGCCCCCCTTGAAATTCATTTGCAGTGCATTCAGCGCCTGCCTCGAATTAAATAAAAAGAGAACTGATGCCCATCTAATTTCCATGCATGTGCTTTGGGTAGTTAGTTATGCAGTAGTTCTTTTATTTTCTGTTTTCTTCTATTTTTTTAGTAATTGCCGTACAGGAAATTAGTTATTCAAGTCCGGGTCTGTGGCTAATTTATGCGTCATATATAATTGTTTGTGCCGCTGGAAAATCGTTTTTATTATTATTGCTGTACATGTTCAGTTCAAATTCAAAGTTCTTCTTAATGTGGGCGTTATCGGGCAACAGAAAACATAACAAAAACAACAACAAACTGTGGGGGCATATAAATATTTGATATGTAACGTAACGTGTGAGAAATTCAAATGCAACGGGCGCCTCTTCAATCTGAAGCTTCACGAAAATACAAAAAATAGGGCGTTTCTCCGCCTCCCTCCAAAAACTTGATGGGAAAATGTCGAAAAATGTGAAATTGTGTTAACTATTTTCTTATATAGAGTCGCTGTCGCCTGTTGATAAATGACTTATAGATAGTGAAATAAACAGTCTTCAATTTGATGAAAAAATTCTGTGGCAAGTCAAATAGAATTATGTACAGACAAGTTAATGCCGCAGACGATAAGTACATTGAACTATTTCAAATCCCGTTTAAAATGTTTTTGAATATGTTTGTTTTTTATTGCTAAGCAAGAACAACTTTGGTAATCATACAAAAATAGTAAATAAATCAAAGCAAAACGCTAATAAAAATGTGTTTAAAATATGCACGCCCTTAGCTGCATAAACATAATTTTGATGGGGTTTCGTGCAGCACAAAATGATTTATGATACGAGGCGGTCCAACCAAAAACAAAAATATAACAAAAACAAAAAAAACATTGGAAAACATAAACAGCAATTAAAAAATCTGTTGAACTTGCCGCCAGTCATAAACTAAAATTCCAAAATGAAAAGCCAAAATAGCTGACGGCAACACATCGAACACCATCTCTATATGGTTTATATGGTACTGTAAGGAAAACAACCTATGCGGTTTCATTGCCCCTAAAGGCTTTGACAGAAATTAAACGTAAATTTTAATGCGTTCACACATAATTCTTCAACTATTTATGGCCTATTTGAATGCATACGAAATGAAGGATTACCAGCTGAGAACTAGGAACCGACCAGACCCAGACCACCCTAACAAATCATTTATAAACATAATTGCTGCAGTCACTTGAGACACCACAGTTTGGGAAGATAAACCTACAAAACAACAACGTAATAACTTTGCAATCGGGTGTAACCCACAGCAAAATACTCAATAACAGTGTTGTAACAAAAAAAAAAGACTTCTTAAAAAAATTTCAAAAATTTTTATTTACAAAAATACGTATATTTTGACAAAGTTTTGAAATATGGGAGCTATGGATCCGAGAACTTTACATGTCAAAATTGTTGTCGATTTTGGCATGATTTTTGACCAAAAATTTTACCACCTCAAAATTGGATTAAAAACAAAAATTCGCAATTCTAAATTTTGAAAAACAAAAATTTTTGAAAATGCATGCTTTTTTGACGAAAAATGTCAAAAATTTTTTTTTTCAAATATCGATATATTTTGAATGTACAATCAATTTATAGGGCAAATCATGACCAAAATGCCATCAAACATGAAAATTGGTTCATTTTTGACAAAATTGTGGGAGTTAGAAAAATGGGAGCTATGGATCCAAGACCGTTGCATGTCAAAATTTTTGTCAATTTTGACATGATTTTTGGCCAAAAGTGTGAACACCCCAAAATTACTTATAATGCTGTTTTTTATGCTAATTATGACAAATGCAATCGATTAAAAACAAAAATTCGCAATTCCAAATTTTGAAAATTTATTTTTTTTGAAAATGCACAAGGGGGAGTACATGATTTTTGTAAAAAATATCAAAAAATTTTATTTTCAAAAATTGATATATTTTGAATGCAGAATCAATTTATAGGACAAATCATGACCAAAATGCCCTCAAACATGAAAATCGCTTCAGTTTTGACAAAGTTGTGGGAGTTTGAAATATGGGAGTTATGGATCCAAGAACTTTACATGTCAAAATTTTTGTCTATTTCTGCATGATTTTTGACCAAAAATCTGACCACCTCAAAATCGGTTTAAATGTTGTTTTTTATGCTAATTCTGACAAATACAATCGATTAAAAACAAAAATTCGCAATTCTAAATTTTGAAAAAAATTTTTTTCGAAAATGCATAAGGGGGAGTACATGTTTTTTTGACCAAAAATGACAAAAAAAATTCTTTTCAAAAATTGATATATTTTGAATGTAGAAACAATCTATAGGACAAATCATGAAAAAAATGGCATCAAACATGAAAATCGCTTCAGTTTTGACAAAGTTGTGGCAGTTTGGGGGGTATATATTTCATAGATATTCCAAAATTCATGCCTACTGTCTATTCTAGTTCATCTATACGGCAAATCGAAAATATCATAAACTCTATTTACTTTGTGAAAGAGTATAAAAATATTGAAAAAGAACTCGAGACAAAGACACCGCGGGCCACTTTTCATGAATGAAATAAAGACAGACCGAAAATGAAAATGAGTTGAGTTTTAAGATTTGTTGGAGTCTTTTCTGTTTCTATTGCTTTTATTTCTTTTAACTGGGGGCCTGTGGCTAGTTTTATGCAGTTTCGGCAAACAAATTGTTGTTGGAGAATTGATTTAACTACATTTTTAACACTTGCGGCACCCCCAGCGAGCGCCTAATGGTCTACAACTATGGGAAAATTAATTTCCAATACTGAACGAAGAAGTGCCGCCCCCTCCCCTAAATAGTTCTCGAGTTACCAGCGAACTCGATCTAACTTGGTATTTGTTTAGTTGTGTCGATTTTTAAAGACCAAATAAATAACATTTATTTTAGGCCATAAATTAAATAAAAGCCAAAAACAAGCCCAAACACATGGAGAGTGTTTGTAGGCCATTTATATGGGAAGGAAAAGTTGATGATGAAGCCATTAGGAGAATGAGGGGGAAAAACTGAAAACTGGGAACTGAAACCGATGCTGCCAACAGCAATGTGTAAGTGCAAATGGCCATTAAAAACAATTTAGGGTAGTTCTCAATGGAAATCCCAGAAAGCGTTTAGAAATATTGCAAATTACTGCAAATAATTGACAAACATTAAGTGCACTTCAGGGGTGGGAGAAAGTACAGCTGGCAAAAAAAAAAAAAAAATAAATTTAGTAAAGAGAAAATCAAAAATCGAATTTATGCAATTGTCTGGCAAACAATTTGTCGAAATCAACGTAAAAGGCCAACAACCAAATGACAAAGAGGCGAAAAAATTGTCAAGAAATGCTTTTTATGTAATGAAATTGAATTTGTGGCACATGAGGTAAGTGCAACCAAGTGCTGCCACATCTACTCTACTCCAAGGGGTTGCAACTTGATTTATGAATGGCACTTGAATGTCGGGAAAATGCTTTTCCCATTGATAGCTGCTATATATTAAACGGTGCACAAATTAAATTTTCGCAACTGTTGCCAAAAAAAATCCTGATATTTGAGGGTGGCAAATTTGAACATTTGTTAAAGCGACTTATTAATGTCATAATCTAATTATAAGCAGAGGTTTAGCTCAGATTTGGTAGCATATTTCGTGAAATGCCAGTTAGCATTGATTATTTTCCCTTTGTTTTGGTCGAGAGGGCGTGGCAGCCATAAAAAATATTATATATATATATTGTAGAGGGTGCAAAATATGTGGTATAATATTTTGACTGTTCAAAATACACTTACCCCAATTTGTATTTTTGTTTTTTATTTTTTGGCATTCTTTGTTGGGCTGGCAGCAGCTGAAAGGCAACAATTTAATGGATTAATAATAAGCTGAAGGAGTTATGGTCTTATGGCAAAAAGGGATATACTTAAAGCTTAACTGAAAACATTTAACTGAAAACAGCTGCTTGAATTAAGTGAAAATGTTTTTGGTAAAACTGTGTTTTAAGACAAACTGAACTGTACTTAATTTAGAGTAAAATATTAGATGTGTATAATCACAAATATCTAAGCAAAGTTAGAGAGATAGATAGATAGGTAGATAGATAGATAGAGTACTATATTTATGCATCTAATAAATTTATTGACTTTCTGGTAATAAAATTCTTATTATAATATGAGTACATAATACATCTAATTAATTTATTTTCTTTCTAGTAATAAAAATGAACTTCAATCCTAATTGCCTTGTCTGCAAAACTATTTTGCAAATTTAAATTATTTTAGAAAATACCTTTTAGTCTCTTTAAAATAACTTTCAATTAATTAGGAATAATTGTTTTTTATATATTCACTACATTCGCACTTTGGTTATTAATAATTTACTACTGTTTGAATTTTTGGATAACAGTAAAAAAATATTAAGGACATAATTTTTTAAATTTTTATATGTATTATAACATATTACATACATGTATAATAACATATATAATATATATATACCTAACTCTTTATACTACCTAGTAATAGACCATAATTTAGTTTCACAAAAACTAATTATTTTATTATTATTTTATTCAGAATATATGCACTTTTTAACATTGAATATATTAAATCTTAAGTTTCCTCAGCCAATAAGGCTCTCTCTGTGGTCTTTTCAAAAATCCAAATTTAAATCTCTTGTTGCACAAACTTTATTTCAGCTAACTTTGCAGCAACGGCTGCTTCAGCCAAATCCAAGTCGTGTACACTCTCCAAAAATTGTGCAAAATGTTTCAATTAAGGACATCCTGTTGCCACTAACCACAACGTTTACATCCCGGCCGTGGCATTCAACAAAGTGCTGCCCATGTCCTCAGCCATTTCGTTGAGCTAATTAAGCAACAAGGCTCAGCTCAACCTCTGCAGCAGCCACCGTTGCCACCTCCAACCTGCAGCTGCAACTTGGCCCCCAGATCCACTTTGGCCGGCAACTCAATTAAAAATGCGGCAAGGATCGTAAACAAGCCACAAAAACTTGAATGCCACACCGAAACTCATAATTTCCGGAGGTGCTAATAAGTTGCAGAAATAATTTTCAATGAAAATGATGCCATGCCATGGCGCGCGCACTTGCAACAAATTGTGGCAGAAATGGCTGCCTGGCTGACTCGTTGCCTGCTTGCCACAAGCAGCCGCAAAGTAAAAAAAATTGACTTCAATTAAAGTGGCATAGTTGGCCCCTAGTATAAACAGCGAAATGAAAAGCACAAAACGAGCAGCAAAGGAGGATAATGATAATTACGGACACATCCCGAAAAAGGGGCATTGGCAGGGGGAGGGGCAGCAAAAAGCATCCTGGATGAGACTGCAAAGTTTTTGTGTTTATTTTATGCTCAGGCAAAAAAAAAAGAAACCAAATGCAGAAGAAAAGTTTCGAAACTACAAAAATAAAAAAAAAAGCTGATGCAGCATTAACATGTGGGTTGTATAGATGGACAAGGGGGGTGGGGGGTTGCTTTTGGGAACAGCAACAACAACAACAACAAGGGAGTACGTTAAGCAAATAGGCAAACGGCGAAATGAAATGTGCAGCAGGCAAATGAAGTAGTGAAAAATGTGGAGCACATGTACAGAGACAGCGACAGAGGGTGGGAGAGAGATAGCAACTAGCGATAGAGATTGAGAGAGAGAGAGAGACATGTAAACAGGCCTCAAATGAAAACTCTGGTCAAAAATGAATGCAAAACTGAAATGGACTCAACGCGGTATTCGAAAGTTGAATGAGCCGCTGGCTGAACCACCCCCCCTGAGTCCAGCCCCCACCGAGAAAAACCACTCTCAACTTGTTGACGAGTCAGCTGAACTACCCTTCAGAGCGTCAGTTTCGTCAGTCCGTTGCTCAGAATCAAAATCCAGAATCAGAATCACGAGTCCGCAGTTTGCAGTTTTCCGTTTTCCATTTTCAGTTTACAGTTCGTAGTACTCGACCCTCGAGCACTCATTTCCATTCATTTGCTGCCTGCCCAAAACAGAAGTTTGCTGCTAGTTCCCTTTTTTTCAGTGTACATTCGTCGTAGTAAATTTTTCTCATTTCGCTTTTTGTTTGAGTGGTTTTTTTTGCTTCTGTTTTTCAGCAGCCCTCTTCGTTCTAGCTCTGTGAGTGAGTTTGTCGGTGTGTGTGAGTTGGTTAGCGTTTCTTTAGTTCTAGCTGTGTGTGTGTTCTACTCAAAACACACACACACACATATACATACATATACACGGCGACACAAAGTGAGCTAGCGGTAAATGCTGCGGCAGCGTCAGCATTGCATGAACAACGCCGGCTGTGACGACGACCATCGACGTCGCTGCCGCCGCCCTGACATGAAATTTGTATCTCTGTGGCTGCCACTGCCGCTGCTCGGTCGTCCCTCAGCCGTGCCGTGTTGTTGCTGTTATTGCTGACTGTTGCTTTGCCTCTGCTTCTGCCGCTCTCGCTGCCTCTGTTACTGCCTCTGCCTCTGCCTCTGTCGCGCGCTCAGTCGTGCTCATTTGCCGTTGTATTTTTTCGAATGCATTCAGTTGTGGCCCATCATTCCCTCTGCGCACGTCGCACCGATCGCTAGCAATCGCATCGCATCGCATCGCTCCCGTATTGCCTGGTCTTCGATTTCGATTTCGGTGTTTTCGAACTTTTGATTCGTTCATGCTGCGTTATTGAACACTTGAAGCGCCGTTTTTTTTGTTCGCCCCAAAAGAACGCAATAAGTTTCGCGATATAACGAGCGGGCGCGCCAGTTTCCCGATAACTTTTGCATATTGTGTGCAAGTGACGTGATATTGTGAAAAGCCAAAAGCAACAAGAACAACACGAACAGCAGCAGCAACAATTTCAACAACTTTGTTTATTTAAAGTGTAAACAGAACAGCGCGAAAATGGGTCGTCTGTTCCAATACAATCGCTTTGGCGCCACGGAAAGTGTTAATAAACGCAAAAAGGATACACAGAAGAAGACGCACGATAAAGCCAAAATGGTAAGTGTGAACGGAATTACCGTTGGGATTTCAAAATGTGTGAGACTATGATAAGGGGATATGAGCTGGAGATTAAAATATGTATATATAAGAAGAAGGAGATATGAGCTGATATTAAAATTAAAGTCTATGAAGGAAATAGGAGTAAAAGATAAAAATTACAACCAAATATGATAAAGGGGTTAAAAATTCAGATGAAAAATATCAGTTTAACAGCATTAGATACATAATTAAAGGACCAAGTGTCTTTGACAGTATTATGGTATCAAATTGCATCAAAAACCTGATATTAGAGAATAATCATCTTATCAGATTCGTGAAAATGAAGAAATAAAGAATAAAGTAAAGATAGCATATATCTGTAATATTTAAAAACAATCTCTACCGTTTTATATTTTTATCGTAATTTTATACAATTACCCATTCAACTGTAAAATTTATGCAGACTGCAGACTGATAGACTAAAAAAAATAAAAAGATACTCGCAACACCTTTTTTGGACTACAGATAACAATTGTGGCCCCAACCTTTCATATGCAAAGCGAGAGAGCCCACAAGTTCCACCCACAACACGCACATGAGTAATCTCCACAAATCCCACGTACCAGAAAAAAAACAACAACAAGAACACGCACCCAAAACTGAAAGCCTCAAGGGGAGGGTGGGAAAGAGGGGGCATTGCAACGAGAATTCGAAAGACGAACACGACAACAATTAAAATGATTTAGTGTCAGAGATACGAGAGACAACAACAACAATCAAATAAATCAGACCGTACACTAAATCAAATGTAATCAAACAAATATGATTTGCATAAGAACTAAATCAAGCCAACAACAAGTGAGAAGGCTCTAGTCGGGGCCGCCCGACTAGGAGATACCCTGAACCCTGCGATCTGGTTCTATAAACATTTCAGCTCGTTTACACATA